>PJEM01006934.1:8297-103516 GCA_004023845.1 Helogale parvula
CGGGCTGGGTGAATGGCAAGCATGTGGGGTATCTTTTTTTTAAACCAATGAACATTTGCTGTTTTCAAATTAAAAAAAAAAAAAGGCAGGTATAATATCCAAAGCCCAATATATATCAAAGGCTTTTAAAATATTCTTTAACCAAGCAATTGCACTTTTAGGAATTTAGCCTAGATTTAGAGAGGCAGGGCAAATTGGTGGAAAGAGCTGGGCAGTTTCCACAGCAAAAGGCTGTGCTCAGTTGGTGGAGCATGTGACTCTTGATCACAGGGCTGTGACTCGGAGCCCCGTGTTGGGTACAGAGTTTACTTTAAAAAACAAATAATGAAATTTTTATAATAGCAAAAAGTTGGAAACAATCAAAAGGTCTAGAAATAAGACACCACTTAGAATTACACTAAGGCTGTTTCATGGAATACGAGCCAGCTGTTAAAAAAATAATGATGTCAAAACAAACAGTGGGGGCGCCTGAGTGGCTCATTTGGTTAAGTGTAGGACTTCAGATCATGATCTCTGGGCTCATGGGTTGGAGCTCTGTGCTGACAGTGCAGATCTTGAAGCCTGCTTCAGATCCTCTGTCTCCCTCTCTCTCTCTCTGTCCCTCCCTCGCTTATGTGCTCTCTCTCTCAAAAATAAACAAACATTAAAAAAAGGGAAAGTAAATAATAAACTAAGAAAAAATAGTTGCATTTCAAATCACAAAGGGATAACTTCCCTAAACATATAAAAGATTCTTTCAGATCAACAACTCGTTAAAAAAGGGGCAAAGAATATGAAAAACAATGTATGTGTGTGCATTTGCACAGGGAAGCTGCGGGAAAATAGGTTCTACTTATATAAATGGGTTTGAAAAAAGCTTGGGGCAGAAAGCCGCCAGCATGGAGTGACAAGCACCTGAGGTAGCTAGTGAGCTCTTGTGAGGGGGCCACGAGTAACCTGTTATACCACAGTATATGGAAATTCCTTTCCATCCGATGCCAATGTACTATCATGCTTTGATCACAAACTCCACTTGCCCCCCAGACCCTTTGCTTCTTACACACACAAGTTAATGCCTACCGTCTGATTGTTTTCTCTACGTTTACATGTGTAAGATCTTGGTTTCCTCACATTCGCCAATAGGTAATATCTTGTGAGCTCAATACATACAGAGATGAAACACCTGTTTGGGACTCCCATCTCCTCCCGGATGTAAGCCTTTCTCGTAGTCAATTCTGCGTCCACTCTCTTGCTGGTCAAGAGAGAACTCTAGACCCATAATCTGCGACAGTAAGCAAAGATCATAATTTGCCAGCACATCTTATCAGGAATGAAAATTACAGGGACTGTGGAGAGAATTTAACAGCATGAGTACATACTGGGGTATCTCTATCCACAGGAGTATCTATTGCTAAATTGACCCAGCAGTGCCACTTCTAGCAATTCATTCAATATGCATAAAACAAAGGACAAACAAGTTTATTCACCACAGCAGTGTTTCTAATAGCAGAAGACCGAAAACAACCTAAATGTCCATCAGTAGGAAGCTGGTTCAATATATCGTGTGGAATAAACTCAGCAGAAGCATGGAAAGACACCATAAATGACCATGAGAACATGAGCAATCCTAACCTGACCCTGAGAATCTACAGGGAATAGATTCAAGCCAGTCTTTTCTAGATTCCAAGGGACAGAAAGACCCTGAATTACATTTAGGGACAAGTAAACACTGAAGTTGAATTTTTTTTTTAATTTTAATGTTTATTTATTTCTCAAAGAGAGAGACAGACTGAGAGCTGGGGAAGGGTAGAGAAGGAGACACAGAATTTGAAGCAGGATCCAAGGCTCCCAGCTGTCAGCACAGAGCCCGACATGGGGCTCAGACTTACAAACCACAATATCATGACCTGAGCCCAAGTTAGACGCTCAACCACTGAGCCACTCAGGCACCCCTGAAGCTGATGTTTATGTTCTAACATAGAAACATGACCAAAATACACTATTAATTAGGGAGGAAAGTCACAGGACAGCATTAAGACGTGATCTTCTTTTTGTCTAAAATTTAAATAGCATGTATATGTGTTAGTCTATGCATAGGAAAAAAAACTGGAAGAGCAGTGTATGCACCAAGCCGCCAAAGCAGTAATTAAGCGCCTACTATGTGCTAGGTGCTGTGAACATACAGATAATTAAGAAGTTAGAATGTCAGTTCCATGAAGAAAGAGAACTTGGCTGTTTTGCCCCAGCATCTGGCACATAACACGGATTGGCCAAACGTGTGTGGAAGGGAAGGAACGAAGGGAAGGAGAAACAGGCAGGGAAAGAGTTCCTGTCCCCAAGTTGCTCACTGTTGCAGCAGGTGAGTTTTTCCGGGAAGGGACGGCGCAGAGAGCTCCGGAAGTAAAGGGTTCTGAGCCTCCGTGGCTTCACCTAAACTGTCTCTTGTCACTCCCCCACGAACGGAAGAAAGGCCAGTGGCAAAGTCACGGCTGTGGAGCCAGTGACCAAACTCCAAGCTTTTCCAGGTGCAGGGAGACGATGCTTTGGCCCTGCAAGTGAAAACCAGATTAGCCAGCCTGACTTGAGGGCATGAGGGCTGGTGATGGCTCCCTCCCAACTGGATCTTACAGAGCCACACACTCTTGGAAAACAACACACTGCACTTTGTTCGTGTCCTGGGACGACTGGCTTTAGATGACTCAGAGGTGACACCCAATGTTGCCAAGGGGAACTACACAGACATCGCAAGTAGTGATTCCAGAAGAGGGGGCAACGCTGGACCCCTGGCTTTCAGTTTTCCAATTAGCTCCATGAGGTTCTCAGAGATGCCTTTGCTGAACAAGGCAAGCTTCCCAGGACTTGGTGAAAAATTCCATGACTCAGAAGCCGGCCCGGGAAACGAGATGAGCACATTCTTTTTGGGGGTTGCTGTGGCGTTTCTCTGCCTGACTAAGCCGTTGACAATTTCATGACTGGGTTCTTCTCTGATTCCTTTCTGATGCATTTGCTTAATTGCAGCTGCATTTGAATAGCAGAAGCTGCAAGAGGACATGCCAACTCAGGCTGAAAAGTTTCCTAAGATTAGCACTTTCAGAGGGCCCCTGGAGTCATCCAAAGGGATGCCCTGCGTCTTGCCAAGTTTGTAGCCCTGCACACCTCCCTCCACCTCCTGCAGCTTCCAGTTTTGTCTCCTGTAAAATAGAGTCGATGACACCGAACTTGCCATATTGTCATGTACATAAAATAAGATCACCTACATGCACATAATAAAAGAGAAGAAGCTTAGTAAGTGTTGATGGAATAACCATTAGAGGTGACATCTGTATCCTTACTAAATCTTCGACACGCACTGCATTTTTGTTTTTGTTTTTGAGAGAGACAGAGAGAGGGAGACCATGCCACACAAGCTGGGGAGGGAGAGAGAGAGAGAATCTCAAGCAGAATCTGCGCCCAGCGTAGATCCTGACACGGGGCTCAATCTCACACCTGTGTGATCATGACCTGAGCTGATATCAAGCGTCACTTAGCCAACTGAGCCACCAAGGCCTCCTGGTCTTTTTTGATCCTTACAACAACCCTATGAATTAGCTAACATTTCTATCCCCATTGTGTCTGTAGGAAAAACTGAGGTCCAGATGAGTGGTCAATGTCATGTACTAATAAGTGGCCAAGCTGGGATTGTAATCCAGGCCATCAACTTCAGAGTGTCCACTGTGAACCATAATTCTATAGTGACTCCAGAGTGTAATTGTTAAGGAGACTATGCAAGATTAAATGCACCAGAGGCTCCTGGGTGACTCAGTCGGTTAAGCGTCTGACTTTGGCTCAAGTCATGATCTCACAGTTGATGGGTTCATGCCCCGCATCAGGCTGGGTGCTGACAGCTCAGAGCCTGCAGCCTGTTTTGGATTCTGTGTCTCCCTCACTCTCTGCCCCTCCCCTGCTCATGCTGTGTCTCTCCCAAAAATAAATAAACATTAAAAAAAAAAGATTAAATGCACCCAATGACAAAATGGGCAGAGGATCTGAATAGGCATTTCTCTAAGGAAAATATACAAATGGCCAAAAAGCACATGAAAAAACACTCAACATTGTTAACGGGGTTACATCGGGAAATGCGAAGCAAAACCACAAAGAGCTATCACTTCACATCCACTGGCATTGCCATGCTAACAGTCAAATAACCCACACCACAATCACAAAACAGACAATGACAAGTGTTGGGGAGGACATGAAGAAATTGGAGCCCTGTAGATTGGTGGTAAGAGTGGTAAATGGCACAGCTGCTTTGGAAGACAGCTGGCACTTCCTCAAAAAGTTAGACTAGAGTCACCGTATGACCTAGCGATTCGACTCCTGGGTGTGGACTCAAGAGAAGTGAGAACATTCGTTCACACAAAACCTTGTCCATACATATTCATAGCAGCTTTCCTCCCTACGCCCACGTTACTCTCTGCTCGCAACCAAAAAGTGGAAATGACCCAAATGTTCGTCAGCCAACGAGTGGATAAACAATGTGGTATATCCACACAACGGAACATTATTCAGCCATATAAAGGAATGAGTACTGATATGTGCTACCACATGAATGGCCCATATAAACATAATTTAGAGGTCTTGGAAAAGCCATTGGTGGAAGACCGCGTATTGAATGATTCCATTTATCTGAAATGTCCGGAACTGGCAAACCCATGGTGACAGAAAGCAAATTGGTTATTGCCAGGGGTTGGGGAGTAGGTATGGGAAAAAAATAGGGAATGACTGCCAGTAAGTTTGGTGGTCTTTGTGAGGATGAAGAAAATGTTGTAAAATTGATCGAGGGAATGGTTGCCCAATTCTGAATATACCCCCCCAAATTGAATTATTTACTTTAAATGGGTGGGGGCGCCTGGGTGGCTCAGTCAGTTAAGTGTCCAACTTCAGCTCAGGTCATGATTTCACGGTGTGTGAGCTCAACCCCTGTGTCGGACTCTGTGCTGACAGCTCGGAGCCTGGAGCCTGCTTCAGATTCTGTGTCTTCTTCTCTCTCTGCCCCTCCCTGCTGGTGCTCTGTCTCTTTCTGTCTCTCAAAAATAAATAAACGTTAAAAAAAGAAAAAATTATTTTTAATGGGTGAATTATATGCTGTGTGAACTATAGCTTAATAAAGCTATTTTAATTTTTTCAAAGATTTTATTCCTAAGTAATCTCTCCACCCAACATGGGACTCAAACCTACAACCCCCAGATCAAGAGTCACACGCTCGGACTGAGTTAGCCAGGCACTCCTCAGTAAAGCTTTTTTTTTTAATTTTTATTTTTAAAAGAGAGAGAGTGCAAAGCAAGGGAGGGGCAGAGAGATGGGGCCTGAGGATATGATGTGGACTCAGTACTGACCGCAGGGACCCCGACCCGAGGCTTGAACTCACAAACTGCGAGATCATGACCTACGTTGAAGTTAGACATTCAACTGAGTGAACCACTGGGGCACCTCTCAAGATAGCTATTTTTCAAGGAAAGATTCAATGTATAAATAAACTTTAAGACGTCCATATTTGTCACATAGCTCACACGCATCGAGGAATCCTTACAGGGTCACACACATCACAGTTTTTAGTCTGGGAAAGTAGAGTTGTGTGAATCAGGTCGCAGGACCAATAGCAAAAGCAACGACTCCCCGCCCACGAATGACCAGCTCATTCCAGCCTCGTGCCAGACCCAGAGCCAGTTACCCGGAATCTGGACTCACAGTGGTAGGTCTTTCTTCCGGGTAAGTCAGTTAAGTGGCTCGCAGCCCGTCTTTATTGCTGTTGGCAGTGGTGTTTTACTATCTTGATGAAAGATCTGCTGGTTCATGCTTTCACGGAACAGTTCACACAGCATATAATGTGGTAGCTGATTTCCTCTTCTTTGGACTGTCCTGCCCTGTTTTTTCTTTTCTTTTTTTCTAAGATTTTTAAAATTTAATGTCTTATTTATTTTTGAAAGAGAGAGGGGCGCCTGGGTGGCTCAGTCGGGTGAGCGTCTGACTTCGGCTCAGGTCATGATCTTGCGTTCATCAGTTCGAGCCCCGCGTCAGGCTCTGTGCTGACAGCTCAGAGCCTGGAGCCTGTCTTCAGATTCTGTGTTTCTCTCTCTCTCTCTGCCCCTCCCCTGCTCAAGCTGGCTCTCTCTCTTTCTCAAAAATAAATAAAACATTTTTAAAAATTTATTTTTGAGAGAGAGAGAGCACATGCAGGGGAGGGGCAGAGAGAGGGGGAAAGAGGACCCGAAGCAGGGTCTGCACTGACTGCAGTGAGCCTGATAGGGGCCTGGAACTCACGAACGGTGAGATCCTGACCTGGGCGGAGTCGAACGCTCAACCAACTGAGCCACCAGGTGTCTCTCTTTCTTTCTTTTTAAGTTTATTTATTTATTTTGAGGGAGAGAGCTCATGAGCACAAGGAGGAGAGGGGCAGAGAGAGGGAGAAAGAGAATCCCAAGCAGGTTCCTCCAACTGCCAGCGCAGAGCCCAACTTGGGGCTCAAACTCACCACCGTGAGACAATGACCTGAGCCAAAATCAAGGGTTGGACACTCAAGGGACGGAACCCGCGGGCGCCCTGTGTCCAGCCCTGTTCCTAACTAATTTGAGTTCTCTGGGGCTCTGTGAGACGTGAGAGGAGAGAGACATGCCCTCCGCCTTACCACACCCCGTTTTACTGTCCACTGACCTTCCAGACCCCACGCCAGCGGAACACTGAGCACCTTGTCCCCAGAGTCCAAATGAACAAAGCATCAGTGTCTGAGTCCGTAGGGGCTGCTCTTACAAAATACAGAGACCCAGCAGCTTGTAAACGACAGGAATTTGTCGCTCCTGGCTCTGGAAGCTGGAAGTCTGAGAGCAGGGAGCAAGCTGTTCAGGTGAGGACCCTTTTCTGGGTGGCAGGCTTCTAGTACCTTCCCTGGGGCAGAAGAAGGAAGCTATCCAAGCCTCTTTTGCAAAACGCTAATCCCATTCACTAGGACTCACCCTCAAGGACCTCCCAAAGACCCACCTCCTATTACTGTCCCCTTCGGGGATTGGGATTTCAACACAGGAATTTGGGGAGGGACACCAACATTCAGACCATTGCAGGCAATACAAGGAGAAAGCGAAGGGCTCTTCAGACCCAGTGAGGAAATTCCAATTGCCTTTCCCAAAGGCAAGTCTTTGCCAACTTTTAGTCTTCCTCTCCCTAGGAGAAGGGATGCTGTGTCACCTACCTCTAGGGGACAGTGATCACTGGAACCATGGCTAGAACGGGGCTTTAGGCTGCAGCTCAGAAAAGAGGAGACAGCGAGAGAAAGAAAAGGATCCCCACGTTCACCTTCAACTCCCCAGTGTATCATCCACCAGCCACTGCCGCCCTGACCGCACTGCCTGGGGTTTTGCAGACTGTCCTCTTGAGACAAAAATGTTCTGTCTCCCCAGCAGGATTATAAACACTGGGAAGGCAGGAGAGATTATTTCTCTTGGAATCTTCTACATAAATGGTTATAAACTGAAATTTGGGCACAGGGAGCGGTAACTTACATGACAACCCTCCAGAGATGTCCGCACCCTAATGCCCGGAACTCATGTATATATCACCTGACACGCGGGACGGGCTTTGCAGATGCGTTTGCAGTTGGGGCTAAGACTCTTGAGATGGGGAGATTGTCATGCATGTTACCTAGGTGGCCCCAGGGCGATCACAGGGGTCCTTATCGGAGGGGGGCAGGAGGGCGAGAATGGGTGGAGAGGTTGGAATGATGTGAGGTCAAGGACTTTGGGCAGCCTTCAGGAGCTAAAAGAGGCTCAGAAATGGATTTTTTCTAAAGAACCCTTTAGAAAGAAGGCAACCCTGGTTACCCCTTTGGGACCCCTGACCTCCAGAGTTGTAAGAGAATCAATTTTGTTTGTTTACTTGTTTGTTTTTAGAAAAAGGCCCTCTTTGTAAAGTTTGTTTATTTATTTTGAGAGAGACAGAGCATGCGAGCGCACACAAGCAGGGGAGGGACTGAGAGAGGGTGAGAGAGAATCCCAGGCAGGCTCTGTGCTGTCAGCGCAGTGCCTGAGGTAGAGCTCGGACTCAAAAACTGTGAGATCATAACCTGAGCCGAGATCAAAAGTCTGATGCCTAACTGGCTGAGCCCCCCAGGGACCCCAGATCTGGTTGTTTACAGACATTAAATGTGTGGGGATTTGTTACAGCAGCAATAGAAAATGCATACGATACCTGCTTCCCCTTCCTCCTTTTCTTCCTCGTCATTGATGTGAAGGGAAATCGAGTTCACTCATGTAATCGTTGTTAAAATGAATAAATGAAAGGTATTTTGGGGTGCCTGGGGCTCAGTCGGCTAAGCGTCTGACTTTGGTTCACGTCATAATCTCACGGTTCGTGAGTTCAAGCCCCACATCTGGCTCTGTGCTAACAGCTCAGAGCCTGGAGACTGCTTCAGATTCTGTGTCTCCCTCTCTCTCTCTCTCTGACCCTCCCCTGCTGGTGCTCTGTTTCTCTCAATAATAAATCAACATTAGAAAAATTTTTTAATGTAAAGTATTATTATCTCCATTTTATAGACGAGAAAACTGTGCCTCAGAAAGGTTACATCATGGAAGGTTGCAAAGAGCAGAAACTGCCAAGCCAGGAAGAGACAAGGAGCCCGAGCAGGATAAATCAAGGAAGTACCATCCGGACAGCATGGTGGAGGCCGGCCATGAGCCTTCCCAAGTGTCACTTTCATCTTCCAGCACATCTTTCTTTCATGAACTTCTAGTCCTTCATTCACGAAATATCTGTTGAGAGCCAGGCACGAGGCTGTGTGCTAAGGATATGTTAAACCAAAGCCCAGGCATGATTTTTGCTCACCTGATGTGTAATGTTTGCAGAACACACGTGAATCAGATCATCACCCTAACAGATGACACAGTGCAACTCCAATGAGCACCATGAATGTGACAGGGAATGCCAGGGAGAGGGAGGCACAGGGGGACACGTGAACCACAGGTGAGCCGATGTGTGACGAATGAGCACGAGTTATTACATCTTGAAATTGGAAGGGGAGGGTCACTCGCCCTCTCCCTGGCGTCTTAGATGCCATCAGAACTTTCACAAAATTTTGATCTCGTTGAGGAACCTGCGTGGCTCAGTCAGTTAAGCATTTAACTCTTGATTTCAGCTCAGGTCATGATCTCACAGTTGGTGATATCGAGCCCCATTGTCGGACTCTGTGCTGAGCATGAAGCCTGCTTGGGATTCTCTTTCTCTCTCTCTCTCAAAATAAATAAATAAACTTAAAAAATAAATAATCAAATGTGCCATTTTAGCCCTTTTTAAGTGAATAGTCCAGTAGCATTAACTACATTCACAATATTATGCAACCATGGTCCCTAGTTCCAAAATCTGTCATCCCCCCAACAGAAGCCCTGTGCTCATGCGACACTAACCTCCCAACCTCCACCCCTCCCACCCCCGGTAACCGCTATTTTACTTTCTGTGTCTCTGAATTTGCCTCTTCCAGGCACCTCACCTAAGTCGTACAAAAGGTGTCCCTTCGTAACCGGTTTATTTCACTTAGCCAAATGGTCAAGGTCCATCCGTGCCGTGGCAGGTACCAGCACTATCCTTTTTGTGCCGAATGTATTCCATTGCACAGAAAACACCTCTCTCTACACCCACACCCGCTGGAACACAACACTAGGCTTCAAGGGAATTTCTTCTTTGGACACATCCCTGTGTTTGTGTCTCCTTTAGCGTCTCCATCTGTAAAATGGGGGCAAATTCTTAAAGGCAAGGCACCACAGAGAAGGGAATTCTATAGCCAAAGCTAGCCTGGAGCATCTGAGGGCCACGGTATAGGTGAAACAGAAAAGGCTGAGACATACACAGCTCCAGATGAAAATACTGCACCTAGTCTATTCCACCCAGCTGCTGAAACGCCACCTGGGAAAAATGTACAGAGACCCTCCACCCTCCAGCCCAGGGCCAAAGCAGGGGGAGGGGGGTGGCAGGGCGGGGAGTCCACCCTTAGGAAGCAGGCAATAGAAACGAATAAAGCAGGAGAGGAGATCTGGAAAAACCACACAAGCTTGGGGATAAATGGGAGGCAGCGGGGAGCAGCGGGGAGCATGGGGAACCCCAGAGGACGCATCCCTATGAGCTCCTGTCACCACCATATGGGAAAGTGGCTTCAACGCTGCCAGAGCTCCTACTTCTGAAATGATGCTGGAAATCTCGATTTTTATGCGCGTTTGCCCAATGTTAAATGCTGGCAATTAATTTGAGAATATCAAACACAGTGTAGCCAAAGACGTCCACCACACGTCTGGTGGGTGTTTGGGAACTGAGGGTGGCCAGATGCAAGAATCCGTTACTCTGAAAGAAGTCGAGACCAACCAATGTCTCTCCCATATCAGAACCGGAAGTTCATGAGAGGGAGTGAAATTCGACCCTGGCCCATCTCTGCCTAATATTTGGTGTGTCCTTGGGATGCTTGGGTGTCTCAGTCAGTGAAGCATCTGACTCTTGGTTCTGGCTCAGATCATGATCTCGCAGTTATGAGTTTGAGCCCTACATCAAGCTCTCTGCTGTCAGCAGAGTCCTCCTGGGATCCTCTGTCCCTTTCTCTCTCTCTCTACCCCTCCCCCACTTGCATGCACTCTCTCTCTCTCAAAATAAACTTTAATTAATTAATTAATTAATTAATTAATATACTATAATATGCTGTGTCCTTGAGCACACACCTTCCCCACGCTGGACCTTAGGACACTCATCTGTGAAATGAGGAGTGAACCATATTCAACCTCCGTTAAGGCTTTGCCCCAAGGAGGACCCAGGGGGCAGTCTGTTTACTTTTTAAAATTTTGTTTATGTTTTTTAATTTATTTTTGAGAAACAGAGAGAGACACTGCGAGCAGGGGAGGGTCAGAGAGAGTGGGAGACACAGAAACCAAAGCAGGCTCCAGGCTCCTAGCTAGCTGTCAGCACAGAGCCCAATGCAGGGCTCAAACCCACGAACCGGGAGATCATGACCTGAGCCGAAGTTGGACGCTCAACCGACTGAGCCACGCAGGCGCCCGTTTACTTTTGAATTGGTAAAATACACACGACATGATTTGCTATCAGTGGCATTTACTATTTCATAACAGTGCTCAATCTAGTTCCTATCCAGCTCCAGAACATTTTCATACCCCAAATGATCTCTCTCTCCTGCCCCTGAGTTTCGAGGGAAAACTGGTTCATCTCTGATCCTGAGAAGCCTGATCCTGAGAAGAAAAACATCAAAGGCAGCGGGAAAGTGGCTTGCAGGAGAGAGGAGGCGGGGGAGGGGCCGTGAGATGCCAGCCCGGGTGCCTAGGGCACACACACTCCCCCGACCAATGCCAACCGCAAGGCTGGTTAGGCTCTGCTAGGGTCTCATAGGAGCTCCCCGAATCAGCACACGCCGAGAGCCCAGGCTGCTGAGAGCCCCGTTATCTGCCACCCGCATAAAACCATTTCATTTCCAAATATCCCACACGCGAGTCCCCTGGGAGGAAAGCCCCCCTGGCATGTGTGACTCCCTTCCCTCCCCCAGCCCCACAAAACGAGGAATAGATAGAAGAGGTCTTCAGAAAGCAGGGGGTGGGTCCATGAGTACCAGGGGACCAGATTTGGGGGCGGGGCCCTCATTTGCACCCTCTGAGCGGCTCCGGGTGTGAGGCCCTGCAGCACCCAATCCTCCCCTCATGAGAGAAGGGAAGTGAGGGCAGCCGGCCCTCCAGCCTTCCTTCCTCCCCCCCCCCCCGGGGGTGTTTGTCCAGCCAGTCTCAGGGGGAACCGAGAAACCAGGGGGACCGAAGCAGCCTTGTCCGTAAGGCTAACCGTGCGCCATAGAAAGGCCGGCCCTTTTTTGAAATGATGTTGCTGGCGTTCATATGCTTTTAGGAATCAAGGCTGAGAACAGATGGCGGGGTTGTGTTTTAATTTGGCGCCATGAAAACGTACTTTGTCCTTCACCCCCAATCTTGGAAAATTCACAGATGTGTGAAATTCTCAATTCTGTTAAGACCCTGGCCTCCTTGTGACAAAGGCAGCCCCCCTCCCCATCCCGAACAGGGAGGAGTATCCCATAGGGAAGAAGAGAGCATCAACCTCCTTCTTTTTACTTATTTACTTTGAGAGAAAGAGAGAGAAGAGAGAACGAGGGGAAGAGGGGAAGAGAGAGAGCAGGACAGAGGATCTGAAGCGGGCTCTGTGCCCGCAGAGAGCGTGACTCGGGGCTCCAACTCACAAACCACAAGTTCATGACCTGAGCTGAAGTCAGACTGAGCCCCCCAGGCACCCCGCAAGCTTCTTCTTTTAATTGTTCTGATTAGGGAACATGTCGACATTTCAAACAGCAAGGAAAACAGTATAATAAACCCTAACATGCCATCACTTGGCTTCCAAAATTATCACCAAAGGCCAAGTTTGCCTTATATTCTTCCCCCAGATTATGATCTCAGTATGTATTTCCAAAAAGTAAAGACTCTTGACTTGAGAAAACATAACTACAATATATTATACCAACAATTTCTTTAAAAACATTTTTAATGTTTTATTATTTTTGAGAGATAGAGAGAGACAGTGTGAGTAGGGGAGGGGCAGAGAGAAAGGGAGACACAGAATCTGAACCCAACAGTGTATTAAGAAAATTGTATATTAAGGGGTCCCTGGGTGGCTCAGCCTTTGGCTCAGTTAACAATCTCACAGCTCTTGAGTTCAAGCCCCACGTTGGGCTCTGTGCTGACAGCTCAGAGTCTGGAACCTGCTTCAGATTCTGTGTCTCCCTCTCTCTCTGCCCAACACCTACTCTTCTCTGTCTCACTCAAAAAAAAAAAATATATATATATATATATTCATTCAGAACAAGGAAGCTAAAACGAGATTCAAAAAAAAAGAAAAAGAAAATAGCATATCATTATCAAGTAAGGTTTATCAGGGGCGCCTGGGTGGCTCAGTCGGTTAAGCCTCCGACTTCGGCTCAGGTCAGATCTCACGTTCGTGGGTTCGAGCCCTGCGTCAGGCTCTGTGCTGACAGCTAGCTCAGAGCCTGGAACCTGCTTCCGGTTCTGTGTCTCCTTCTCTCTCTGTCCCTCCCCCTCTCATGTTCTGGCTCTCTCTGTATCAAAAATAAATAAAACATTAAAAATTAAAAAAAAAAAGTAAGGTTTATCAGGGCGCTGGGGTAGCTCGGCTGGTTAAGAGTCTGACTTAGGATCAGGTCACAATCTCATGCTTTGTGGGTGTGAGCCCCATGCCTGCCTCTGCACTGATGGTGTGGAGCCTGCTTGGGATTCTCTCTCCCTCTCTATGCCCCTCTCCCATTCACTCACTCATGCCTGCATGTGCTCTTTCTCTCTCAAAATAAATTTCAAAACTTAAAAAAAAAAGTAGGGTTTATCACAGGAATCAAGGATAGCTCAGACTAAGAAAACTTATCATTGCTAATCCATCATGTTAGCAGGCTAAACAGAGTAAATCATGTGATTAACGCAATTCCTACAGAGAAAACATCTGATATCATCAATCAAGAATGTCATACAGAAAGGGGCCTGGATGGCTCAGTTGGTTAAGCATCTGACTTCAGACTTCAGCTCAGGTCATGATCTCACAGCTCATGAATTTGAGTCCCACATTGGGCTCTGTGCTGACAGCTCAGAGCCTAGAGCCTGCTTCGGATTCTGCATCTCCCTCTTTCTCTATCCCTCCTACCCTGCCCTCTGTCTCTCTCTTTCAAAAATAAATAAACATTAAAAAAATTTTTTAAATAAAGGATGTCATACAGAAAAGTCAAAATAACAAAGTAGTGTCCCTTCAGGAATTATAAGCAACAGCATTTTCATTCAGTGCTTACTGAGTGACTACTATGTACCAAGCACTGTGCTAGATGCATTTCTTACACGGTACCCTTTAGCCCTTCATACCTGCCTTATGCAGTAATAGGTTCTGTTATGGTTCTAGATTGGTTCTGTTATGATCCCCATTTTATGCATGCACACCGTAAAGGATGCTTCCCCGCAGTGAGTCACGTGGTCCCGGAGCCAGTATCTCCCTCTCTAGAAAACAAGAGTCCTAGCTCTGCCATGGGCCACAGGCACAAAAAAGTTTGCTGATTGGTGTTGAAGGCCCCTGGAGGGCATCATTCCCATTCCACAAGCCAAGATACACGGATCCGCAGAAACCGCATCTGGAAGCCAGCAAAGAGGAAGAGTGCCAGTCCTTGGCCGTCACCAGTGTTCTCCTCCTGTGAGACTCTGGTTCCAGACAGAACCCCAACATTATTACTCATAGCTCCCCTTTCCCCAGCTGGAGGGGGAGCTCTGTGTATTTAGCTGTCGGAAGATTTGGCCAGAGACTGCAAAGCCGACGGAGGCTGGTGAACAGTCAGGAAGAAGTGAAACTGATGACCTAAGCGGATCTAGGAGCCAGCAAAGCCCGTGCATCTGTACATTGGGAGAGACCAGCAAACTGGGTCCTACTCTTGGAGACACTTCCTCCTGGGGATTGTTCTTTTCAGAGCAACCCTGTACGTCCTCCTGACTCTTCACCGCAAGACTCTGCTGTTTCCTGGCTTCCAGACTATACCAAACCATTGCGGGAGCCTGGGTTCAAATCCCAGCTCTGAAAGTTACTAGTTGTGTGACCTCCAGAAAGGTTACTGAGTCCCTTTCTGAGCTTCATTTACTCATCTCCAAAATGGAATCAGTAAAAGCAGCAACCTCCTCGGGTTGTTAGCAGGAAGAAATAAAGACGAAACGTGCAAATGGCTTAGCCCAGTGTCTCACCGTGCAATCATTACATGTTAATTACATGTTAATTACATGACAGCAGCTATGGTGGCCATGGTGACAGTTATTACTGTTACTATTGCCACTACCATTACTATTACTGCTGTGCCATCTCAGGAGAAAGGAGAAGGGCGGCTGGAGCCCCGAGGTTTCTCAAAATCATTTCTTCTTTTGGAGTCCTGGGTAAAAGACTTGAACAGTCATGTATTCCCGTCTCCCAGGAGTCAGCCGACCCCACTCCCATGTCTGTAAACACCATGTTCTTCCAACCAGTGGCTCCCTCCATCTTTAGGTAGTTAGAAAGTTCTGCCTTATTGCAGAGGACATCGAGAGTTCCTTTCTGTGCTTAAGGTTTTCCACGTACCCGTCCAGATCTACTCTCTACCTCCTCTACGCGATTTTCTGCCCCAGGGGGCTGATGAGTACAAACTACATGGACACTAGTTGACCCTCGCCCTCTTGCTTAGAGTGGGGGATCAGCCAACGGGAGATGCCGGCGTGCCAGGAGCTGGGGTATTAATACCCCCCCTCCCTCTCACCCAGACAAGGCACACTGGGTATATTCCTCCACTAAATGCCACCGCTGTTGCCAGGCAGAGTTCTCCTAGGTCTGGAGTTACTCCAGGCTCTGGTGACTGGTCCTCCTGCTTGCACATTCAAGCAGGAAGATAAGGGCTGTGATCAGGGAAGTAGAGAACACAGGCGGGACAGAGAGAGGGGCAGCCAACCCAGACTGAGGGTCAGCAAAGTGTTTCCCTACAGGTTCCCCGAACTGTAAGACTCCAGTTTGTGATCAAGACTATTTTCTTATGTGTTTATTTTATTGTGAGAGGGAGAGCAGGGGAGGGGCAGAAAGAGAAGGAGACACGGAATCCGAAGCAGGCTCCCTGCTCTGAGCAGTCAGCACAGAGCCCAACGTGGGGCTCAAACCCACAGACCATGAGATCATGACTTGAGCTGAAATCAGACGCTTCAGCCACCCAGGCGCCCCGCCCCTTCACACACACACACACACACACACACACACACACACACACACAGCCGTTTGCAATCAAGACGATTAACTTTCTTTATGTTTAGACTAGATGCATCTGAGGCTGGGGACCTGGTCCGCTTTCCACCATTTTGCAACAGGTCCAGGCGGGCTCCGGACGGCAGGACGTGATCAGATTTGTTCAATCAGACAGGCTCCCAGAACCCAGCACACAAACCTAACGTGAGGCACAGGGCTGCCCAGCCACGAAGCTCCGGGGCCTCCCGTGTCCTGTGTGTTCTCTGCGCATCACACCTCACCGCCGAGAAGCACACACATAAGGGCCTGCATCAGCCCGTACACACCGGCCGAGTAAAAGAAGGAAGGAGTTAGCTCCCCTCTCCAAATTAAACCAGCCACAGACTCATTTCATTTGGAAGATTTCTCTGGGGGACTGTGACAAACGAAAAAAGGGAAAATTTTCAATTATGGGAAAGTGGTTGCATCAGGTAGGGTTCTCTGGAGAAACCAAAACAACAGGAGACGCACATAAACAGACACTTCCCGCAAGGAATTGGCTCACGTGGTTCTGGGGGCTGAGAAGGCCCAACGTCTGCAGCTGGCGAACCGGAGACTCCAGAGAGTCGATGGCAGAACTTCCAGTGAGTCCAAGTCTGAAAGCAGAAAAGACAGACGCCCGAGCTCCAAAACCGTCTCCCTCACCTCTCTTTTTAGTTCTACTCAGTTCCCCAACGGATTGGAAGGACCCACCCACACTGGGGAGGGCAATTCAAGGTACTCCGTCTACCTGTTCAAGCGTCTAGACTCCTGCGGGAGCCTGGGGGGCTCAGCTCGTAAGTGTCCGACGTCAGCTCAGGTCATGATCTCACGGTTTGTGGGTTTGAGCCCCGCATTGGGCTCTGTGCTGACAGCTCAGAGCCAGGAGCCTGCTACACAGAATCTTAAATGTCTCCCGCTCTCTCTGCCCCTCCCCCCATGCACGTGCACTCACTCTCTCTCTCAAAAATAAACAAACACTTTGGGACACCTGGGTGGCTCAGTTGGTTTAACATCTGACTTCGGCTCAGGTCATAATCTCACGGTTCATTGGTTCAAGCCCTGCACTGGGCTCTATGCTGACAGTTCAGAGCATGGAGCCTGGAGCCTCCTTCAGATTCTGTGTCTTCCTCTCTCTCTCCCCCTCCTGCACTTGTGCTCTGTCTCTCAAAAATAAATAACACATTAAAAAACTAATAAATAAATAACAAATAAGCATTTGAAAAAAGTTTTTCTCCCCCAAATGTTTATCTCTTTGGAAAGAAACAATCTCACAGACACATTCAGAGTAATGTTTAACCAAATACCTGGGCGCCCTGCGCCCTCGCACGTTGGCAAATGAAACTGACCACGTCAGGGATCAAGCTTTCGGAAATGTTAGGGCCCCGAGCGCCTAATGCCCAAAAAGCACTTAACGTCCTGCTTCCTGTCATTTTTGTGATTGGGCCTCCGTGTTCGCTTCCCCACACCTCACACCCCCACTCAGCAACAGAACACACACACACACACACACACACACACACACACACACAGCGACAGTCACAGCTCAGGACTCATCCAAACAGAAAAGCAGGTGTAACTGGCATCTTCCCACAAGGCCAGCCGGGAACGGCTGGATTTCATGGGCCCACCGCCAATTCCCTAGAAAAACAAGACGAGCGGCTGGGAACTGTGAGCAACGCCCCCAGCAGCCTCTGCCCCCCTGTGCCTGGTCCCCGAGGGGTCCCTCTATGCCTCTCTTGGGGACAGAGCTGCCCTCTCGTGGAATGCCGGTAAACCCCCCACAGCTGGGCTGGGTGGGGTCATGTGAAAAGGAGAGGCCAGAGGACCATCAGAGCTAACTTTTTTTTTAATGTTTTATTTTTACTTTTGAGAGAGAGAGAGTGTGTGCATGCATGAGCAGGGAAGGGGCAGAGGCAGGGGACAGTCGTCCTCAGTAGGCTAAGTGAACCAACCAGGTGCCCCAAGAACTGGCTTTTGTTAACCAATAGTTAGGAGCCAGACACTGGATCTTACTTCATCCTCACACCTGCTGCCCTGCCCCTGCCCCTGCCATGGCAGTTCATCGTTGAGAGCCAAAGCTGAGGCCCAGGGAAGTCAGGGGACTTGCCTCATTTCACAGATGAGGAAGCTGAGACCCAAGAAGCTGGAAGGCTTAACTGTGACCTCAGAGCTGGTGACTGGGGATGCTTGAGACGATGCCCGGCTTCCAAAGAGACAGGAAAGCAGGGGTGACCGCTCGTCAGGGGGGAAGGGGTAAGGGAGCCACCTCGGTCCACATTTTCACTGGTCCTTTATTTTTACTCCGAGTCAGCCTCCAAAACCCTTTCTGAGGTTCCTTCCCGGACTACCCTCCTTCCTCTCGCTCCGTCCGGCAAACAGCTTCCAACAAATTTTGTTTCAATGCGAATTTATCATTAGCATTTATAAACTGGGAGATTTCACATTTCAAATATCTAGACATTTAGTCTTTCTTTCTTTAAAAAAAAAAAAGCAGGCGCTAAAATGTGGGCACCGTGGGGTACCTGGGTGACTCAGTTGGTTAAATGTTCAACTCTTGGTTTCAGCTCAGGTCATGATCTTGCAGTTTCATGAGTTCAAACCCCATGTCAGGCTCTATGCTGACTGTGTGGAGCCTGCTTGGGAGTCTCTCTCTCCTTCTCTCTCTGCCCCTCCCCTACACTCACTCTCTCTCTCTCTCTCTCTGAAAAACAAATACATGTTAAAAAAATTAATGGATAAGGAAGATGTGGTAAACACACACACACACACACACACACACACACACACTGGAGTACTACTCGACAATCAAAAAGAATGAAATCTTGCCATTTGCAACTACATGGATGGAACTGGAGGGTATTATGCTAAATGAAATTAGTCAGTCAGAGAAAGACAAATGTCATATGACTTCACTCATATGAGGACCTTAAGATACAAAACAGATGAACATAAGGGTAAGGAAGCAAAAATAATATATAAAAATAGGGGGACAAAAACTTAAGAGACTCTTAAATATGGAGAACAAACAGGGTTACTGGAGGGGCTGTGGGAGGGGGATGGGCTAAATGGGTAAGGGACGTTAAGGAATCTACTCCTGAAATCACTGTTAAAATATATGCTAACTTGGATATAAGTTTTTTAAAAAATTAAATTAAAAAATTTAAAAAATTTTAAACATGAGGTAATTAAGGCAAGTCCTGATCCAACATTGGTGTCCTTTTTTTACCTTAATTTTTTTTAATGTCTTATTTATTTTTGAGAGAGAGACAGCATGAGCAGGGGAGGGTTAGAGAGACAGGGAGACACAGAATCCAAAGACAGGCTCCAGGCTCTGAGCTGTCAGCACAGAGCCCGATGCGGGGATAGAACCCACGAACCGTGGGATCATGACCTGAGCTGAAGCCGGACGCTTAACCGACTGAGCCACCCAGGCGCCCCTACTGGTGTCCTTTTAAGAAGAGGGGAGTTTGAACACAGTCACACAGGGAGAAGGCCATGGGAAAACAGTGGCAGAGTGGTGCCTCTATGGGCCAAGGGACACCAAGAGTTGTCCGCTGTCGCCAGAAGCTGGCAAAAGCAAGAGAGGATTCTTCTCTAGAAGAACAATGGTTTCAGAGCCAGGGCCCCACCTCAGCCCAATCCTCTGTGGCAAGTAGGTGAAATAAACTAGGACTAATATGACCACCGAGGGCCATCGCTTGGGAATCAAGGGGGGTACTTCCAAAGAAGGGGGAAGTCACCCCTCATAGAGGGGAAGAAAGACCCCCATGAAATGGGGAGTAGGGAACCACCTAACCCCCAGTGGCTAAACCCCTGGGCAACTGTCAACAGGTGTTTACCGAGCACCTGCTCTGTGAATGCACCCGAGTGTAGACTCAGAGCAACTGCCCAGCTATCCGTCTTTAGCCCACGTAAAGACTGTGAGGTGACAAGGTACATCCTTTACAAGAATTGCGAGCCCTGATTATGGTGAAAAGAAACATTCAATGGTCCCCCACCGTAGGGAAGTCGCGTGAATGGACTGAAGTGGATGTTCTCGTTACGAACATCGGTATCTTGTTATATACCGCTTCATGCTCAGATGTTCTGCTGCAAACTTCCCCCGGAAGACCCTGAAGCCAACGACAGCGATGGTAACAAAATAGGTGTCCCTATTTTTATTTTTTAGAGAGGGAGAGAGAGAGTGAGTGCACACAAACAGGAGAGGGGCAGAGGGAGAGAGAGAGAGAAAGAATCTTAAGCATCAAAGTGGGGCTAAATCCCATGACCCTGGGATCATGACCTGAGCCAAAATCAAGAGTCAGACGTTCAAATGACTGAGCCATCCAGGCACCCCTTTATGCCTCTTTAAAGATGAATGTGACAGGGCAGCCGGGTGGCTCAGTTGGTTGAGCAGCCAACTTCGGCTCAGGTCATGATCTCACCGTTCCTGGGTTTGAGCCCCGTGTTGGGCTCTGTGCTGACAGCTCAGAGCCTGGAGCCTGCTTCAGAATCTGTCTCCCTTTCTCTTCTCCTCCCCTGCTCACTCTCTGTCTCTTTCTCAAAATAAAATAAAGACATAAAATAATTTTTAAAAAAATAACATGAATGTGATGCACAGAGAGATTCAATGACTTGTCCATGGTCACACGGTCACATGGTCACACATGGCGGAGCCAAATATCTCTGAGTCTGGGGCTTTAGATCCCTATTTGTTATACTATCTTCCTAGACCTGGACCATCTGGTTAGATGACTGGTGATGCAGCAGAGCACATAAATATCATGTAGATGTAAGGAGAGGGGACCCAGTGCCCCGTGACAACGCCTTTTCCTTCGAACATCTTTTCCCAGCTGGGTTTCCGATGGAGCTGCCATATCTCACCCTGGAAGGCTGGAAGACTCCGGGCCCGTGGACACAAAAACCAAACGTGTTTTCAGAAACAATCAGTAAATAACCAGGGCGCAAATCGTTACCCAGTAAGTCTCAGAAAAGAGCAGGCAAATCCTCCTCCTCCGACTGGGTGTTAAATTAGAAAGCGGATTATGGAGACACTAACTGTGTACCGAAACACAATTTTCAAATGAGTGCTATTTGTCTGGTTTGCTTCCTGGAAATCAGCCAGTCTCTCCACCACGCAATTAGAGGCAGCCCTCGGATCGCCTGGCTGGAAATGAAAAGCAGACATCCTCTGTCTATCCCTGACGCTCTTATTAGCTTAGTGACATGATGGTGTTTGGTAACAGCCATGAAGATGAGCACCCACTAGCCAGGCTAATCTGACAGAGGCCATGAACCCCCCACCCAAAGAAACAGGATGTAATTATAATGTATACGGGATAAAGGTTAAAATACCTTTCTGAACGCCAAACACATACACTATAGCTCTCTGTCTTCCGTTGTGGGTGGCAGTGCGGACACAATCTTGCCCCAAGGGCCATCAGGTAAATGTGGAATGAAAGGCTAAAAAGACATAGATTCTTTGATCCAGAAGTTCTTTTCCAAAAATTTATTTTTATGAAATAAAGGAAGCCTTTAAAGACTTGTTTACAAGAATGCGACCTCTGTATTATCTGAAGTGATGAAAAAGCTCTACTGTGTGAAATTGGTTTAATTCGATGTAGAATGTTTATGCAATGGAGTACTATGCAGCTATGAAAAAGGTGATACAGAACTAGATACCTTAACACAAAAAGAAGGGGGGGAGGGTGGGCACTTAGAATTAGGACTTGGATGCCTGGGTGACTCCATTGGTTAAGGGTCCAACTCTTGATTTGGGCTCAGGTCATGATCTCACAGTCATGAGATCAAGCCCCATGTCGAGTTCCACACTGAGCGTGGAGCCTGATGGAGGCTGACTTTCTCCCTCTGCCTCTCCCCGCAGTGTTCACCCCACCTCCTCTCTCTGTCTCTCAAAAAAGAAATCAGGACTTGAATAGACCTTTTTCCTAAGAAGATATAAGATGAGCAAGAAGCACATGGAAAGATGTTCAACATCAGTAATCATTAGAGAAATGCAAACACAACCACAATGAAATACCATCTCACGCTCATAAGGATGGTGACTGTAAAAACCACAACAAAGGGGCGCCTAAGTGGCTCAGTCGGCTAAACTTCCAACTTCGGCTCAGGACATGATCTCACGGTTCATGGGTTCACGCCCCGCATCGGGCTCTGTGCTGACAGCTAGCTCAGAGCCTGGAGCCTGTCTTCGGATTCTGTGTCTCCGTCTCTCTCTGACCCTCCCCTGCTCGCTCTGTCTCTCTCTGTCTCTCAAGAAAAAAAAAAAACATATAAAAATTAAAAAACTACAGCAATGTGAATGTTGCTAATGTATACTTAAAAATGGTTAAAATGGTAAATTTTATGTTATGTGTGTGTATATATATTTTTTTAAGTAATCTCTTTTTTTTTAATGTTTTATTTATTTTTGATACAGAGAGAGGCAAAGCATGAAAGGGGGAGGGGCAGAGAGAGAAGGAGACACAGAACCGGAAGCAGGCTCCAGGCTCTGAGCTAGCTGTCAGCACAGAGCCTGACACGGGGCTCGAACCCACGAACGTGAGATCTGACCTGAGCCGAAGTCAGACGTTTAACCGACTGAGCCACCCAGGCACCCCTAAAGTAATCTCTACACCCAATGTGGGGGCTCAAACTTACAACCCCGAGATCAAGAGTCGCATACTTTAACGACTGAGCCAGCCAGGAATCCATCATGAATATTTTACCACAGTTTATTTTTAACTTGAGAGTTTTGCTTTTAGTTTTTCTTCTCTTTTTTTTAAACTAAAAAAAAATGTTAATGTTTCTTTATTTTTGAGAGAGAGAGAGAGAGAGAGAGAGAGAGAGTATGTGTGAGCAGGGGAGGAGCAGAGAGAGAGGGAGACACAGAATCCCAAGCAGGCTTCAGGCTCTGAGCTGTCAGCACAGAGCCCGACGCGGGGCTCGAGCTCACTGAGATCATGACCTGAGCCGAAGTCAGACACTTAACCACCTACGGAGCCACCCGGCTACCCCTGCTTCTACTTTTTCTATAATGAGCACATAGTTATGTGACTTTTATCACTTTTAAAAGATACAGATATAACACATGAAATTAGCCGGATATAAAATAAAGTCTCAAAAGATAGTTTGTCAATGTTACTAATAAAGGCTTGAGGAGTACCAAGTTCGTTCCGAGTGATTAGGGAACACCACCTCCCTGAGAATAAAGAAACCTCATTATTTTTTCTTCCAAAGTGTATGTAGTGTCTGCTGTATGCCAGGCACAGTTCACAGCGTGGGGGCGCTGCAGGAACGGGGTAGAATCCGCACCTGCTCTCAGAGACCAGCGGGAGCGAGAGGACAGTGATCATCGCGCACGGTGGGAGTGCTGTAAAACATAAGGGAGTAATTAGGGAGACAGTGTCTCAGGGGAGAGACAAGCCCCCTTCAGAGCAGGTCTCTGAGGAAGTGATATTGGAGCTGAGGCGAAGCCGCAGAGGCAGGAGGATTCCAGGCGTCGGGGAAGAGCAGGTGTCAACCCTGGTCCCGCCTCAGAATCGTCTGCTTTACAGTCACATCAAGGCCCAGGCGCCTGGTGGCATCATCAGTTAAGTGTCGACTCTTGATTTCAGCTCAGATCGTGAACTCAGGGTTCTTGAAATTGAGCCCCGAGTCGGGCTCTGCGCTGCCAACAAAGCGCCTGCTTGGGATTCTCTGTCTCTGTCTCTCTCAGCCTCTCCCCTGCTCTCACTGTCTCTGTCTCTCTCAAAATAAATAAGCAAAGTAAAAAAAATAAAATAAGGGGCGCCAGGGTGACTCAGTCGGTTAAGCGTCCGACTTTGGCTCAGGTCACGATCTCACGGTTCATGGGCTTGAGCCCCCTGTCCGGCTCTGTGCTGACAGCTCGGAGCCTGGAGCCTGCTCCAGATTCTGTGTCTCCCTCTCTCTGCCCCTCCCCTGCTCATTCTCTCGCTCTCTTTCTCTCAAAAATAAATAAACATTAAACAATTCTTTAAAAAAATAAGAAAATAAGTTTGGTGGAAAAAAGATGTCAGTCTAAGAACATCAAGTAAATAAAAGTACAGATGGTCAGCACAGACGGCAGAAACGCGACGGCTCAAGTCTGAGAGGCAGGTCCGTGGTGGTGAGGGCGTCCTGGGTTTGGATTTCAGCTCGGCCCCTCCGTGGCTCCGTGACCCTGGGCCGGCGAGCCGGAGGGGGATGATCCCGTGCCCGCAGAGCACGTGTGCGGTAGAGAGAGACGTGTCCCTGAAACACCAGCACGCCATCCGACTCATAAAACCGGCCCGCTCCACGGATGCCGTTGGCAGGACTGTCCCTGTGCCTCCCGGCTACCTTCTGCCGGTCTTGGTAAACGCTCAGAAGCCTGTCCATGTAGGGTCCATGCCGGTCCGTGAACTCAGAACCACCGGGACGAGGATATTTCTGGAGCAGTCCCTCACTGCCTGCACCTGCTCCGTCTCATCGAACGTCATCTCTCGTACTCCCGTTTACTCATGCTGCCCAGTTGTGGCCACCCACCTGCGAACGTGGACAGCCCAGTCTTTCCTTTTGTTTTACTCACTGATGGGACACGTAGTCACCAAGTGCCTGCGAGGCATGGGTTTGGGGGAGGACAGTAAGGAAGGTGGGGGGCAAGGCTGCCGCTCTCAGAACACTTCCATCCCCAAAGCAGAGAGATGGCCAATAATAACCATGTATAATTATAATAATAATAAGCAAGAAGACCGATGGCTGTGAGTCAATTTCAGATCATCTGCGTTCAGTCTTCTCCAGAAAAGGACGTTTGCGTGGAGGGGCGCCTGGCTGGCTCAGTTGGTGAAGCGTCTGACTCTTGATTTCAGCTCAGGGCATGCACGATCTCAGTGTGCGTGGGATGGGTCCTCTCTCTCCCTCTCTCCCGGCCCCTCCCCAGCTCGTGCTGTCTTGCTCTCTCAAAGCAAATAAATGAACATTAAACAAAATGGATTTGTCTCTAGGCAAAGATTTCCCTTCAGGATACCCTCAGGGACCCACCCTCGCCCCTACCTTTGATTCCCTGTCCCGTTCCTCTAACAGCCCGGGCCCTGCCCTTTCTCTCACTCGGCCCCCACGGCTGGAGTCCCACGTGTTTACATGCTAACAGGTGGAAAATTCTTAATCTTGCTTGACCTAAATCAGTCTTACAACAATCGAAGCCCATTTTTTTTTTCATTTTTTAAGTTTTATTTGTTTATTTTGAGAGTGAGAGTGTGTGTGTGTGTGTGTGTGTGCGCGCGCGCGTGTGCAAGTGGGGTGGGGCAGAAAAAGGGGACAGAGTATCTGAAGCAGGCTCTCCACTTACAGCAGAAAGCCTGGCATGGGGCTCAAACCCATGAATCGTGAGACCATGACCCGAGCCAAAGTCGGGCGCTCAGCCAACTGAGCCACTCAGATGCCCCAAGTCCGTTTTCTGCTGTCTTGACTTCAGTAACAATATAGAGGAGTTAGCACCACAATCACACAGAGACAGCGTGTGATCGGGGGAGGGGCAGAGAGAGAGCGAGACACAGAATATGAAGCAGGCTCCAGGCTCTGAGCTGTCAGCACCAAGCCTGCCACGGGGCTCAAACTCACGAACTGCGAGATCATGACCTGAGCCAAAGTTGGATGCTTAACTGAGGGAGCCCCCCAGGCGCCCCTATAATTTATCACTTTCTGAGTACATGCAATACACTTTAAGGAAAAGAGCTCAGAGAGGTTAAGTCATTTGTCAAAAGTCATACAACTAGATGCTGTGAGAAGATTCAGACTCCAAGTCGGGCTTTTTCTATTATGTTCTATTTCTCTCCTGGTCCTTTCGAACCTTCAGAATCTCAGCACTTCTCTTTACGGATGGCCCACAGCATCCTGCAGCTTAGCCGGCCCTGTAGTGGGCGAATCAAAAGTCAGCCTCTATGGCTCATTATTATTTGCAAGGTTTATAATCAGCAAGAGTGGGTTCAGCGCATGACCAAAGGCACACGGAGACTCCTTAAGCCTTGAATATCGTAGATTTGATTTAAACATTTGTTCAATGAATAGCCAAGCAGGAAGAATCACATTCTGCCGGTTTGGCGGAAAGAACACATGTCCTGGCACTTGTCACGTAGGGTCCGTGCCCTGGCATTTGTCATGCTGTGCCCGTGTTGTGAGTGTCCGTCACACAGGGTTTGTCCTGGCATTTGTTATTTTCGGTTATTCCACAACATTCCCTCTTTCTAATAACACATCACTTTCAGGTTGAAGAAATACCTTTGTGGGTAAACTTTCTCTTGCCGGGACGCAGTTCCACATGAGCGCCCTTCACGGTCCACGTCGCCAGGGAAGGAAGGTGACAACAGCCTGGCCCGTGGGCAGCCCTGACCCTGCACTCCGGGTTGAGCAGAGGTGAGAGGGACACCGGTGCGCTGACCAGACTGTGCTAGGGGCGAGTGGCTGCACTTGACTCCGTGTCCTTGCGCACAAGGAAGGCAGAGGGAGGTGTTACAGTCTCACGCTATCCCAACAATCTGAATACCTGGACTTGTTCTAGAAGGAAGGGTCTGTCTCACCTCAAAAGATTGACAAATGAAAGCGTATTTATAGATTTTAAGCATGCAGGTGCTGTTTTTGTTTTTGTTTGAGAGTGAAGGAGGGACGGAGTGCGTGAGCAGGGGAGAGGGAGAGAAAGAGAGCAAGAGAGCGAGAACAAGAGAAAGAGAAGGAATCCTAAACAGACTCCATGCCCAGTGCGCAGTCCCACATGGGGCTTGATCCAGGACTCTGGGATCATGACCTGTGCTGAAATCAAGAGTCGGACGCTTAACCTACTGAGCCATCCAGGGGCTTCAGGTGTTGTTTAGAAAAAAAAAAAAAAAACCCAGAAGAACAAAAAACACAAAACCACAAATCTGGGCCACCTGATTGGCTCAGTCAGTAAAACACACAACTCGATCTTGAGGTCATGAGTTCAAGCCCAGCACTGGGCATCAAAATTACATACTCTATATATATATACATACATACACACATATATATACACATTATATATATATCCCTAAACAAACAAACAAAATACAATTCCTTGTTTTATTTATTTTTTCAATTTATTTTTGAGAGACAGAGAGAGACAGCATGAGCAGGGGAGGGTCAGAGAGAGTGGGAGACACAGAATCTGAAGCAGGCTCCAGGCTCTGAGCTAGCTGTCAACGCAGAGCCCAAAGCAGGGCTTGAACCCATGACTCATGAGATCATGACCTGAGCTGAAGCCAGATGCTTAACTGACTGAGCCACCCAGGTGCCCCTGCTTGTTCCTCAAATGAGCTCCTTACACCGATGTCTTTGGGAGTCTGCATTCCCGGCCAGCCTGCAGGAGAAGCAGACGGAATTAAAATCCGAGAACCACCGAGAACCACCGCCCTCAGGTACATGGACAACACAGTCCTTGAGCCCCGGGAGGGAATGTCCGGTCCAGAGTTCCAAGGGTGACGAATTACATATCCGGGAGGCTCCAACTGGTCCGAGGTAATTCACAGAACCAGTGTCTCATTTCCGTCCCATTTCCCCCCTCACCTCCCATCACCCTGGATCACGTGACGCGTCTGCCCTGGCCGCTGCTTGGAAGTGGAGGGAAGCAAAGAAGTCTGTTTCCTCTACCCACCTTGTGTTCTCTGGCTGGGGCCCCGGACGTTGAACTAACGAAAGACGGGCCAGCTGGACAAGAGAAAAACAAACAAGTTTATTAGTATGCGCATTAGGTGCGCCCTGCAGAAGCCCTCCCTGCTCTAAGGAAGAGCTTATCCAGCCTCTTAACCAAAGAACACATTTTCCAAGAGGGGACAACTTAAAGGAAAAGGACTTTGACCTTCTACGGGCAGCAAATTAAGGGAAGGTAAATATATGGGGAAACTAATGGTAGGTAAGAGCTGGTCTGACTTTTTTTAATGTTTATTTATTTTGAGAGAGAGAGAGTGCAGGCATGAGCGAAGGAGGGGGGAAGGGAGGGGGGGACAGAAGATCCAAAGTGGGCTCTCTGATCCTTTGTCCCCGTCTCCCTCCTGGGGCTTGATCTCATGGGGGCTGGGGGCTGTGAGATGGAGACTTGAGCTGAATCAGATATTAAACAGACCGAGGCACGCAGGCGCCCCATGAGGTGGTGTTTAGCAGGATTTGTTATGCAAGTGCCCCTCTCTCCACAGTAAGGGTCTGGAGTTGTCTTCAGTGATTAACTTCTGTCCTTCCTGGCTTCCGGGGAGGGGAGACCCCTTTGCAAATTTCTGTCTTGCTTGTAGGCAAGTAGGGAGAAGGCAGAGAGTTTTTCTTGAACCTGTTTCTTTTCAGGTGCCCTTAGCTCAAAATAATCCTTATGCCAAAGTGGCTTATTTTGCGGTGGCATATTCTGCTACCCTTCAATAACCAGGCCATTTTAAATAAGTAAAAGCTTAATCTGCTATAGAATTATGGCCAGGGAGGGGGGCTAAACATAAGAAACTCTTAAATATAGAGAACAAACAGAGGGCTGCTGGAGGGGTGATGGGGGGGATGCGGTAAATGGGTGAGGGCCATTAAGGAATCTACGCTTGAAATCATTGTTGCACTACCTGCTAACTAACTTGGATGTAAATTTAAAAAGTTATTTTAAAAAATTAAACATTAAAAAAATATGGCCCTACATTTCCCCCAAAGTCTCTAGCAATTGAATATGCACATGACACAAGTTGATATTGAGCGTCATTTTCTTTGGTGAACTCCTGTCCGTCTTTCAGAACCCGGCGAAGGGGTCACCTTCTCAGAGAAGACTTCCTGGATATTCCTCTAAAGAGATCAAGTATTCCCTGCCCTTAACCTTTGCAGAGATCATTTTCACCAAAACACACAAATGACAACAAAACGAAAGGAAACAAACCCACAAGTAACTATGTAAGGTGTTAATTACCTTGATTATGGTAACATTTCATAATGTTTATAGGTACCAAATCATCACCCTATATACTTTAAATATAAAGTATAGGAGCACCTGGGGGGGCTCAGTGGGTTAAGTGGTCGACTCTTGATATCAGCTCCGGTCATGATCTCATCATAGTTGGTGAATTTGAGCCCCGCATCGGGCTCCACACTGACAGTGTGGGATTCTTTCTCTCCTTCTCTCCTTTGCTCTCTCTCTTTCTCTCTCTCTCTCCCTCTCTCTCTCGAAATAAACTTAAAAAAAAAACCCATTAAGGACACCTGGGTGGCTCAGTCCATTGAGCGTCCAGCTTCAGTTCAGGTCATGATCTCACGTTCGAGGGTTCGAGCCCCGCTTCGGGCTCTGTGCTGACAGCTCAGAGCCTTGAGTCTGTCTTCAGATTCTGTGTCTCCCTCTCTCTCTGACCCTCCCCTGCTCACACACACACTCACTCTCTCAAAAATAAAGAAAACGTTAAACATTTTTTTTAAAGCCTTTAAAAAATGAAGTGGCACACGATGTTCCAATGGCTTCACGTGTACAACATGGTGATGTGACAGTTCCGTGTGTAATGTGACGCTCAGTGTAACTACCATCCGTCTCCAGACGACACTATTGCAATACCATCGACTCTATCACCTGTGTGGTACCTTTCATCCCTATGATGTCTACGCCCCATAACTGTGAGCCCGTACCTCCTTTCCCCTGCACCCATGTTGCCTATCTCCCCACCCCCAAACTTATTATAGTTTTATCTTTCAGTGGTACCACAATAAAGTTGAAAAGTAAAATAACAATAATCAACTAACAAATGTCTTGCCTAGATTTCTTTTACCATGTAGGTCAGACTTTTAAAATTTATGAAACATTTTGGGGCGTCTGGGTGACTCAATTAGTTAAGCATTAGGATTTTCTCTGTCCTTCTCCCCTGCTCATTCCTTCTCTCTCTCTCTCTCTCTCTCTCTCTCTCTCTGTCAAATAAAAAAGAATTATGAAGTATTTCAAACACACACTGCAGAGAAAGTGCTTAGCAGACACCTGCCTATCTATTGCTTAGAGTAAACACACGGAAACAGTCTGCAACATTTGCATAAAGCCTCTTGTAAAAATGGGGAACTAACTTACTAAATAAAATGTTACATGAGCACCTGGGTGGCCCA
The DNA here is from genome assembly GCA_004023845.1 of Helogale parvula. Lineage (NCBI taxonomy): Eukaryota > Metazoa > Chordata > Mammalia > Carnivora > Herpestidae > Helogale > Helogale parvula. Next base: position 38,169 of record PJEM01006934.1, read on the forward strand.
GTCAGTGAAGCGGAGAAGGATTCTAGATTTTGGCTCAGGTCATGATCTCCCAGTTTGTGAGTTCAAGTCCCATATGGGGCTCTGTGCTCTCCAGTGCAGAGCCTGCTTTGGATCTCTCTCTCTCTTGCTCTCTCTCTCCCTCTTTCTTCTCTCTCGCTTCCCCCTCTCAAAAAAAAAAAAACATTATAAATAAAATGTAACATGTGTAACATGTGTAACCATGCCCTCCCTCCTGTCTTTCAACTTCTCTTTAGGGTAAAGAATAAAGAAAAGATCAGCCAGGGAGGAATCCAGCGCAGAAAAATCAGCGCTTTTTGATGCAAGACTCTCTCCTAGCTTTGGCTAAGTCTCCGAAGATTGATGGTATCTGGAGGAGAAAAACCCCATTACGGAAGGTGCGAGAGAACGCGATGGCTATTGATGAGTCAGTAAGGGGAGAATAATTATGTGGAAGGAGCCGAGGACAGGGACAGTCTTCAATGTCAATCGTGTCCTGAATTCCGCACATCCGGCGTCCGTAGCGTCGTGCTCCTGTAGACGGTCTGCCTTCCTGAATGAGCTCCAGGGCTCGTCAGGACCCGACGAAGTTGGTGTGAATGAGGGAGGCCAGTCAGTCTGGGGAGGCCAGAGGTCAGAGAGGTCAGAGGTCAGGGAGGCCAGAGGTCAGGGAGGAAGGTGGGCGTCTAACATCCCACCTTGTGTTGTGCTAACATCGGAAACGACTTCAGGATGAGGGAAAAGTTTGTCGGTCCTCAGTAGACTCACAATGAATTGAAATCGAATGAATGAATGAATGAATGGACTAGTGAGTTCTCTGCTACCGAGGAGCGGGGCACAGGCTCCCCATCTCCTTCTCCCTGTGAGCTGAGGACCTTGAAATACTGCGATCAGTCCCTGCAGCCTTCCTCACTCAAGACACCTTGACATCCTGGGGTGCCTGGGGGACTCAGTTGGTTTAGTCCAACTTCAGCTCAGGTCATGATCTCAGTTTGTGAGTTCAAGCCCTTCGTCGGGCTCTGTGCTCACAGCTCAGAGCCTGGAGCCTGCTTCGGATTCTGGGTCTCCCTCTCTGCCCCTCCCTTGTGCTCTCTCTCATAAATAAACAAATGAAAAAGTTTTAAAAATCTTGATATCCTTTCCCCCTTCTCTCCTTTATATATCTTAATTTCTTTTTTTAAAAAAGTTTATTTATTTTGAGAAAGAGCACGCACATGCACGAACACACATAAACACATACACAGGAGCGGGGGAAGGGCTGAGAGAGAGGGAGGGAGAGAGAGAGAGACAGAGAGACAGAGAGAATCCCAATTAGTCTCCATACTAGAAGTGCAGAGCCCGACCCGGGGCTTGAACTCACAAAACCGTGACATCGTGACCTGAGCCAAAACTGAGAGTCGGACTCTTAATCAAATGAGCCACCCAGCTGCCACTGCACATCTTCGTTTCTGACTTTTCTCTTGTTTTATACTTTTTGACACCCATGTCCCTAGTTCTGTTATAAAATGCTTCCAATCTTCTTTTGAACTTAGTAAGAGTTCGAATCAGTGACATTTTTCAGCCAGAGAATCATTTTCAATCCGGCTGATCAGAAAACAGCTTATTTGTTAAAGCAAAGCATTGCAAAGCTTTCTTGACAGGAACTAGCTTGTGTGATTTCTGACTGCTTCCCAACTCAAGACACACCAGTGATGTTGGGATTATATGTGGGATTCTGTCTGTAATAGCTTTGCAGGCCGACAGAGCAGGACTCAGGTCATTCAACGTCTTGAACTCTGTTTTCTGCCCTTGACAATGGACGTAATGCACACAGACTTGGAGGTTATCAATAAACATAATCCCCATATGATCCAGCAATTCAAATTCCACTTGGGGGAAACATACCGGAAAGATTTGACAGCCGGGACTCAAAGAGATACATTGTATACCAGTGTTGACAGGAGAGTTGTTCAGGGTAGCAGGAGGTAGAAACCACAAAGTATCTATCCACAGATAGATACAAAATGCGGCTCAGTCAGTTAAGCATCCTACTTCAGCTGAAGCCCTGGTCTCATGGTTCTAGTTTGAGCCCCAAGTTAGGCTCTGTGCTGACAGCTCAGAGCCTGCAGCCTGCTTTGGGTTCTGTGTGTGTGTCTCTCTCTGTCCCTCTCCCGCTCATGCTCTATCTCTCTCTCTCACAAAAACAAAAACAAAACATTAAAGACACACCAAAACTGGCACGCCTGGGTGGTTCAGTTGGTTAAGCGTCCGACTTCGACTCAGGTCATGATCTCACACTCATGGGTTCGAGCCCTAAGTCTGGCTCTGTGCTGACAGCTTGGAGCTTGGAGCCTGCTTCGGTCTCTCTCGTGCTGCCCCTCCCCCACTTGCTCGCGTGCGCTCTCTCTCTCTCAAAAAGGAATAAATGTTTTAAAAAATTTAAAAATTAAAATTAAAAAACACCAAAATGTGGCAAATTTACACATTGGAATATTATTTAACCTTACAAAAGAATGAGATTCTGATGCAGGTTACAACCTGGATGAACTCTGAAAACATGCTAAGTGAAATTAGCCAGGCACAAACGGAATATTTTATTTGACGTCTATGAGATACCTGGAGTAGGCAAATTAACGGAGACAGAAAACAAAATAGAGGTGGCAGAGACTGGGGAAAGAGAGAATGAGGAGCCAGTGCGATTTTTGTTTATTTGTTTGTTTTTTAATGTTTATTTGCTTTTGAGAGAGAATTAGCGTGAGCTGGGGAGGGGTAGAGAACGGCAGACAGACGGTCCTAAGCAGGCTCTGTGCTGACAGCCTGGAGCCAGACTTAGGGCTCCAACTCACTAAACGTGACTTCGTGGCCTGAGCCCAAATCCAGGACGCTTAACCTTAACTGAGTCAGCCAGGCGCCCTGAGGAGCTATTGTTCACAAAGTTTCCATTACAAACAATGCAGATTTCAGGAGATGGATGGTGGTGACGGTTACAGAACAATGGAGATGTGTTTAATGCCACTGAATTGTTCAGTGAAAACAGTTAAGTAATAATTGCTGTTATTACGCGTTTGTAAAATATATACATTATTTAATAGGCCAGCTGTGCAGCTTAAAGCTACTGATTTTAGTTGTTTTTCCTCTTCCCACCCAGGAAACCCCTACCCTGACACAAAATCTGTAAAAACATGCCAGGATCCTGGAATGAAATTAGCCAGGCTCTTGGGTGTACAACATAATAAGCAAGGTGTTAATACCTCGGGGATGATGAACCGTGATTTGTGGGGAATGAATCAACTTTTCATCTGAGTGAATTGAACATTATCAGTTTCCCTGCGCTGTCCATTTTGGGTCTTTTACAGTCACAAAGGGGATGTAATGAGATCATCATTAGCATAGAGACAGCTATTTCAAATGTAAATCAATCGGCCTGTGGAACCTGAAGACTGCGGTCATTTAGACACTTGTTACTAGGCCAGCTTTTACTAGGCCAGCTCTGCTAACTCGGGGAGCAGAGCTGGACCAGGCTGGCAGATCTGGGGGCGTTGCGGGGATGGGGGGGTGTCCTGGTAGGTTCCTCTGCTTCAGGGTGACAAATCCTTGCCGTGGAAACCACCAGGGGTCAGCAGTCATTAACCCTCCTGGATTGTAGTCACGGAGCGCACTCAGGATTACCTTGGCTAAGATCTCTGACTATTTTAATTTTTTTAAATGTTTTATTTATTTTTGATACAGAAGAGACAGAGCATGAGAGGGGGAGGGGCAGAGAGAGAAGGAGACACAGAATCTGAAACAGGCCCCAGGCTCTGAGCTGTCAGCACAGAGCCTGACGAGGGGCTCGAACCCACAGGTACGTGAGATCTGACCTGAGCCGAAGTCGGAGGCTTAACCGACTGAGCCACCCAGGCGCCCCTAAGATCTCTGACTATAAGCATTTCCTCCTGGTGGATGGTTCTGGAAAATGAAGCCTGCAAAGTGACGTAGAAGATATTCATGTGGAGGGTCTCCGAGTCCTGGGGAAGCCAGAACAACTGGATTTCGCAGCAGTTTCATTGAGCTGGTGGTTAACCCTCAGGAGCTGGTTTGAGGAAGCCAATTTCGCCACAGGAACCGGATGACTGGCTCCTTTAGATGGAGCTCCGGGGCTCAAGGTCATGGTGCTCAAGTTGGCATTACCAAATTTAATATCGTTGTCACCTGCTATCAATTCTGTAAGATTTAATGGATGGAGGCAGAGATGAGAGGAAAGAAAGAGACCAGGTTTCAGAGCCAAGAAAGCCTCTATTGGGATCTGTGATTCCCGGGCGAGGTTCCGTGACTCGGGGAGTGGGGAGTCAGGGAAGTCGCGCCCGGTAAGGGAGGGGCCAGGTATTTTATGGGTGAAAGACTTCCGGTCTGGTCCTGGGAGGGCAGCCCACCAAATAAGGGCACTTTAAGGACTTGGCGGGATGGGATAGGTTGCCTCCTCTGTCAGGGTGATGGGAAGCTGGGGCTTCATGATTGGCTGTTTTCAAACTGAGGCGGAACATTCCAGGTCTGCAGGTGAGGGGTGGGGGTCGTCGGTGCACGGTGTTTTTTCCAACCCACAGCAAAATGGCCACCAGTCACCATATCAAGGTGACTCCCAAGGTGACTCTTACAAATTCAGTCTATTATTACATTTCTTTTTTTAACGTTTATATATTTGTTAAAATATTTTTTTTGAAAGAGGAAGTGTCAGTGGGGGTGGGGCAAAGAGGGGCATGGACAGAGGATCCAAAACAGGATTAATGCTCTCAGCAGCGAGCCCTATGTGGGACTTAAACTCACAATCTGGGAGACAATGACCTGAGCCCAAGTCAGAGGCTCAACCAACCAAGTCAACTAGGTGCCCCTATTATTTATTTATTTTTGAGAGACAGAGCACGATCGGGGGAGGGGCAGAGAGAGAGGGAGACAGAGGATCCCAAGGGGACTGGGCACTGACAGCTGCAAGCCTGATGCGGGGCTCGAACTCACAAACCGTGAGATCATAACCTGAGCCTGGCGCTCAACTAACTGAGCCACCCAGGTGCCCCTTCCATTACCTTTCTTGCCTCGCACGATGCGATGCGGTCTTCTTTGCAAAGAATGGCTTACGTATTTTGCGACTTATCGCCTTTTTTCTGCTTGACGTCAGCTATCGGGCCATTTCATTCCAAACTGCATTTCCATTAATCCAGACTTCAAACACCAACAAACACTGTGATGTTTGGTGACAGTTGCACAGCGACAGAGAGTATACTGAAAAACCATTGAGCTGTACTCTCTAAATGGGGGAGTTGTACGCACGTGAATGGAATCTCAATGCGCTGTTACAAACAAACAAACCACATGAAAGGAGAAAGTCTAGCCAAAGTGCAGAACCAGTCAATTTACCAGAGTGTTTGCTGCCAATTCTGACAAAGTGTTTACTGGGTGAAGAAAGTAAGCAGCGAACAGCATCTTTTCTACCCACGAGGGTTATCTGGGCTACCCTGCTACCCTGCTGCCAAATTTCTATGAATAATTTAGAGTTAGAAACCCAACTGAGGACTCTGTACTTTCAATTCTGAGTAGTATTTAACAAGGTATTGGTTTCCAACACCCTTTTTGTTGTTGTTGCTGCTAAATTATACGTCTTTAGACCAGCGGTTCTCAAGCTTGGCCTCACATGGAGACCCCATGTTTAAAATGTATCAATCTTGGGTGGTTCAGTCGGTTGAGTGTCCAGCTTGGGCTCAGGTCATGATCTCACAGCTCATGAGTTCAAGCCCCGCGTCGGGCTCTGTGCTGACAGCTCAGAGCCTGGAGCCTGCTTCCCGTTCTGTGTCTCCCTCTCTCTCTGCCCCTCCCCTGCTCATACTGTGTGTGTGTGTGTGTGTGTGTGTGTGTGTGTGTGTGTGTGTGAAAAATAAATAAACATGAAAAAATATTAAAGTAAAAAAATAAAATGTATCAATGCCCAGGTCCTATTCAAGGCTAATTAAATCAGTCTGGAGATAGGTTAGGTTTAAAGTTCCCCCAGGTGATTTTAATGTGCGGCCAATAGTGCAAATCACCGATTTAAGGAACATTACCAAATGATTGAGCAATTCTACTTCTAGGCATAGACCTGAGAGAAGTGAAAACAGGGAATTGACCGGGTGTTTGTACACTCATACCAATTACCAAAAGGTGGTGGGAACCCAAACATCCACCAATAGATGAATGAACAACACACACACACACACACAGCAGAATATTATTCGATGCTAAAAAGGAAGACCGTTTTGACAAATGCTACAACACGGATGAACCCTGAGGATATTATGCTACGTAACACAATATTTCTCATTGTAGGAGTCCACTTACGTGAGGCACCTGGAGTGGTTGAAGTTGTGGAAACAGAAAGGAGGACAGAATGGGGAGAGGAGACTGAAGAGTTCATGTTTAATAGGGTTGGAATTTGAGGTTGGAAAAATGAAAAAGTTCTGGAGCTGGATGGTGGTGATGGATGCACAACGATGTGAAATGTCCTTTTTGAAATGTTTATTTCTTTATTGTGGGGGGGGGAGGGGCAGAGAGAGAGAGAGAGAGAGAGAGAGAGAATCCCCAGCAGACTCCACACTCAGTGGGGAGCCCAACATGGGGCTCAATCTCAAGACCTTGAGATCATGACCTGAGCTGAAATTAAGAGCCAGGTGCTCGACTGACTGAGCCACTGAGGCGCTCTGACCATGTGAAATGTACTTCATGCCACTGAACTACCCACTTACAAATGGTTAAAGTGGTAAATCTCATTTTTTCTGTGTGTGTATTCTACCACAGTGAAAAGAGATGTCCTTTTCAAGAATGAGTATCTGACTGGGGCGCCTGGGTGGCTCAGTTGGTTAAGCATCTGACTTCAGCTCGGGTCACGATCTCACGGTTTGTGGGTTCGAGCCCCACGTCAGGCTCTGTCCTGAGAGCTAGCTCAGAGCCTGGAGCCTGCTTCAGATTCTGTATCTCCCGCTCTCTCTGACCCTCCCCTGCTCGCACTGTCTCTCTCTCTCTGTCTTTGAAAAATAAATAAAAAGCATTAAAAAAAAAAAAAAAGAATGAGTATTTGACTTAATTCCTGCCAATGACATGGGAGGCGATACCTCCTGGAGGGCTTCTGGGAGATATCTCTCATCCCTGGATGAAAGCTACGGGACCAGATGTTCTCTATTGTTTCTCTGGACTTGGCATCTGGGACTCGGCAGCTCTCCTGGACCAGCCTGAAGAGGAAGAAAACACCCAGGCCAGCAGATGGATGGGAAGATACAGGCCCTCCATGTCATTAAGCTCCTGAGCCAAAGGAATAAGAAATCAGTCCTATCTTAGGGTTTATTTTTATTTTTATTTATTCATTTATTAATTTTTTTCAATGTTTATTTTTGAGAGAGAGAGACAGACAGAGAGAGTGTGAATTGGGAGGGGCAGAGAGAGGGAGACACAGAATCCTAAGCAGGTGCCAGGTCTGAGCTGTCGGCACAGAGCCCAGCACGGGGCTCCAACTCATAAACCGTGAGATCATGACTCCAGCTGAAGCCAGACGCTTAACCGAGTGAGCTGAAGTCAGATGCTTAACCAACTGAGCCACCCAGGCTTTCTATTTATTTTTATTTTTATTTATTTTTAAAAATGTTTATTTATTTATTTTGAGAGAGAGAGAGAGAGAGAGAATGTGAGTGTGAGTGGGGAAGGGGCAGAGAGAGAGGGAGAGAGAAAGAATCCCAACAAGGGGCTTGATATGATGAACCTCGAGACCATGACCTGACCTGAAATCAAGAGTCAGATGCTTACTTTTATTTTTTAATTAACTAATTAACTAATTTAAAAATTTCATCCAAGTTAGTTAGCGAATTGTGCAATAACGATTTCGGGAGTAGATTTCAGTGATTCATCCCCTATGTATAACACTCAGCGCTCATCCCAACAAGTATCTTCCTAATGCCCCTAATGCCACGTGAATGAGATCATAGGACATTTGTCTTTCTCTGACTAATTTCACTTAGCGTAATACCCTCTAGTTCCATCCACATTGCCGCAAATGGCAACATTTCATTCTTTTCGATTGCCGACTAATACTCCATTGGACATATATATATAGTTATAGATATATAGATATACACACATATACATGTGTATATGTACTTATATATACATACATCTTTTTAAAAAATTTTTTATGTTTTTATTTATTTATTTATTTTTGAGAGACAGCGAGAGACAGTGCGAGCAGGGGAGGGTCAGAGAGAGAGGGAGATACAGAATCTGAAGCAGGCTCCAGGCTCTGAGCTGTCAGCACAGAGCCTGACGTGGGGCTCGAACCCACAAACTGTGAGATCGGGACCTGAGCCGAAGCCGGACGCTCAACAGACCGAGCCACCCAAGCGCCCCACCACATCTTCTTTATCCACTCATCCATCGATAGACATTTGAGCTCTCTCCATACATGATGCTTATTTTCAGAAATAAGACAACAGACCCTGAATAGAGAGTCACATGCTAAGCCCACATCGCCAAACTGAGACTTAATTCCAGGGTTGGTCTCTCCCAGAAACGGAATCTTAAAAATCAGCCAATCAGGAGTCACCTGGTCCCCAGGAATGAGGTCCTCTGCCTGATAGACCCCTGCCACTTGCCAGAGGAAAGTGACCTTGCCACAACCTGTCTCCCTTTGTGCCGGTATCATTTCCTTATTCCCGCTCCCTCCTGCCTATGAAAGCCTTTCATTTTGTTCAGCTCCTCAGAGAGAGAGACAGAGAGAGAATCCCAAGCAGACTCTTCACTGTCAGCACAGAGCTCAAACCCACAAACTACGAAATCATGACCTGAGCCAAAATCAAGAGTCAGATGCTCAACCAACTGAGTCACCCAGGCGCCGCCAGAATAATAAAATCTTGCAGATAGAAAGAAGATTGGTGGTTACCAGGGCAGAAAGGAGAGGACAGTGAGAAGCATGTTTCCAAGGGAATGGGAACCATTTCCATAAGTTATGAAAGTCCTCGGTCCGTAATAAAAGTGTTTTGGTACCAGACAAAGGTGGCGGCCGCACAACATTGTGAACCCACTAAATACCATTGAATTTTCACTTTAAAATGGTTCATTTTATGTTATGTGGATTTTACCTCAATAAAAGCATTCTCAAAAAGAAATATTTAATGTTTTATTAATTAATTAATTAATTTATTTATTTATTTTGAGAAAGAGCATGAGCAGGGGAGGATCACAGAAAGAGGGGTACAGAGGATCTGAAGCAGGCTCCAGGCTCTGAGCCATCAGCACAGAGCCCACCTCAAGGCTTGAACCCATGAGCTATGTGATCATGACCTGAGCCAAAGTCAGAAGCCCAGCCGACTGAGCCACCCAGGGGGCCCAATGAAAGGTTTTTTGAAAGCAATTTGCTTCCTGCAGGGAAACCCAAACATAAAAAGGTAGAGCTAAAAAAAAACCTACAATTTCTTCTTCTGGCTGCTTTCCTTTCCTCATCCAATCCCATCCCACAAATATACCTTCCATGAACTGTTTATATGTAACTGTCCACACTTCAAAAACTTTTACAATATACAAAGAGATACATATGTCTCTTTCTCTCTCAAATGTCTACTTATTATCCATGCCAGGCATGGTTATAGGCAATGGGAACACAATAGCAAATAAGACAGGACTGTGGAATTCATTTTCCAGAAGGAGGAGATGGGCAGTAAGCATGGGAACCGATGAAGATTGTGATAAGGCTTCTGAAAAAAAGAAAACTGGGTAAGAGGCAGAGAGGGATGTGAGTCAGTGGAGGGCCAGGGTGGGTAGGAGGGGGCGCATTGAGCTGAATGACAATGAGCTGGAGAGGTGAAGATTTTGGGAAAAAGCATTCCTGGCAGAGGAAAAATCTAGATGCTTTTAAAGAAATAAGATTGTTCCGGATACACTGATGTACTATATATTACACCTACAAGAGACATCACTCCTTCCCTATCCACCATATAAGTGGATTTCCATGTTGGCACCTAGTCTGTTACTTTGTGATAGTCGCGTATTATTCCATGGTATTGATATACTGTCACTCATTTAATCCTAATTTCCCTGTTGATGGATAGTTAGGTTGTCTTTGCTTTGGAGCTACTGCAAAAATGCCAGAAAGGACAGGTTTTTACACTTGTGTTTGTATTTCTGCAGAAAACATTTTCAGGAGTGCCCACATCACCGCAAGTGTTGGTCTGTGTGGACACATTTTCATCCGCTAAAATGCTGGCATGACCGTGAGTTTTCATATCAGTTTCATGTTTGGAACCATAGGAAGATAAACTTTCAGATTAAAGAAACAAATGTAGAAATTTGTAGAAAACTAAAAGGCGCAGATGCTGAAATACTGATTCATTTTATTTGTTTTTATTTTTAAGTTTGTTTGTTTGTTTAGAGAGTGAGGGGGGGGGGTAGAGAGGTGGGGGGGCGGGGAAGAATCCCAAGCAGGCTCAGTGCTTGGGGCAGAGTCCAAGGCAGACTTGATCTCACAATTGTGAGATCATGACCTAAGAGGAAATCAAGAGTCTGATGCTTAATGCACTGAGCCACCCAGCATCCTGTTTTATTTTTTATTTTTATTTTAGGGAGAGAAAGAGTGCGAGTAGGGGAGAGGGGCAGAAGGAGAGAGTGAGAAAGAATCCCGAGCAGGCTCCACGTTCAGCTTGGAGCCCGACATGGGGCTCTATCCCACAACCCTGGGATCATGATCTGAGCTGAAATCAAGAGTCAGACACTCAACTGACTAACTCGCCCAGGCACCTCAAGGCCCTGATTCATTTTATTTTATTATTTTATTGTATTTATTAAAAGTCTTTTAGTACAAAATGTTTATTTATCTTTGAGAGGGGCTGGGGAGGGACACAGAGAGAGGGAAACAGGCAATCCCAAGCAGGTCCCGCACTGTCACTGCAGAGTCCGACGTCGGGCTCGAACCCACAAACTGTGAGATCATGATCTGAGCTGAGATCAAGAGTCAGATGCGCAACCGACCGAGCCCCCGGAGGTGCCCTGACCCTGATCCATAACTAATGGAGGAGAGGAAGAGAGCAGAAATTGAAAGACAGAGAATATGAGAAATGCCAGCTGGTGGTGCTTGCACTGTAGGACGGGAATTCTCTGTCCCGGAATGGCTCAGACCCGGAACAAGCATGGCGTGACGTAACGGCTGTCCAGCTAACCCTGTGTGTGCATCACAGCAAAAAGCGGGAGGTTCTGGGGAAAACTCTCTCTTAAAGCTGCTAGTCCTGGGTCTCAACAGCCATGAAAGGACAGTCTTGTCTGAAACTCCCCAGTGATGCACTGATTCACTCATGAAACATTTGCTAAGCACCTTTTCTATGCCAGGCATCACGTTAAGCATCGTGAATCTAAAGAAAATGAAGACGCTGACCTGAAAGGCGTTCACTCTTAGCACGAAAGCAATTGTCAACGAGAGTCTCACTTTCCTGTCTGAGCAGGGCCTCAACCCTGGCAGGTCAAGCTTCTGAAAACCAATGGAGTGTTTTTGTTCCGAATTTCCCATAATTATCCTCTTCAGGGACGTGGCTGTTAGTGACATCAACTGCTTTTGTAAGCTGCAGTCTCAGCAGTTTTTGTCTTTGTCTCTAGAAAAAGCCACAGGCACAAAGGCAGTGCTAATTTAATTAGTGTGAAGACCTAAGCTCACAGGGATCCATCCTCCGGTGACCTATGGTTGATCCGTATTGAAGTATAGCACCCCATGACTAATTGGTTGAAGGTCAGTGTGGTTCACTTTTTGAGTCAGATGCTTGTGCTTTAAAAAAAATTTTTTTTAATGTTTAATTTTGAGACAGAGAGAGACAGAGTGCAAACAAGGGAGACACAGAATCGGAAGCAGGCTGCAGGCTCTGAGACGGCAGCACAGAGCCCGACACGGGTCTCAAACCCATGAACGGCAAGATCGTGACCTGAGCCAAAGTTGGACGCTTAACTGACTGAACCACCCAGGCGCCCCGCGTTGGCATTTTTTAAGCAGTAGGTTAGGGAGTGCCAGTCTTGAGTGAAAAGGCACTTTATTTCAGACACATTATATTTTTGTATGTGAATAGAAAATAAAAATACTTATCTCACTCAATAGCAATGCAGATCTCCTTTATATGAAGGAAGGTTTGAGTTTTTATCTCAAGTGTTAATCACTTCTCAGTAAACCTGAGGGTAATCACTTAATGCCAACTTTAAAGTGGGACACTTTTTAAAAGTTTATTTATTTTGAGAGAGAGAGAGTGTGTGTGAGTATGAACTGGCGAGGGGCAGAGAAGAGAGGGAGAAAGAGAATCCCAAGCAGGGTCAGCGCTGTCAGTGCAAAGCCTGAGGTGGGGTTCCGTCTCAGAAACCAATTGTGAGATCAAGACCTGAACTGAGATCAAGAACCCTGTGCTGAACCAACTGAGCCACCCCAGCATGGGTAAAGCAGGACGCTCTTAAAAAAGATTCAAATAGGTCCTCAGAGAATTATCCGAATAGGCTGTAACCTGAACTTTGTATTAATCAGGGGAATAGATCATCTGTCGTGGAAAAAAAAAAATCAATGTCCCAAAGATTTCAGGGAGTATGAAGATAAACTTAAAGCCGGCCTGGTTATAACGGAGGTCTCTGGTTTCCTGACATTTACAGCACCTGATATCCCAAGTATTATGAGTTAAAGAAAAAAAGCATTGATGAAAATTGCTAGTTTAGTAGTAAACACAATTTCAAACCACTTTAGCATAGGATTGGAATTGAAAGGTAACTGACAGCTTTGTTTTTGAGCTGTTTCATTAGGCAGGATCCTCTTTTATCTTTAAGATACAGATATTTAAAATTTAAATTCATATCTAGATCTAGATTTTAGACCCTAACATAAGGCAGCTAAGAAACATCTATTCTCTGTGTGTCTTCGCCTTTACTCTGTAATTTTTGGCAGGTTAGTTGAACGCTGTCTAGACTCCTTGCAGAAAAATATCAACAATAGGTGAATTACAGGAAATTAACAGGTACTCCGAAGAACGTTATTTTCCTACTTCATGTAATTGGGTCTAAGTATGTATTTTTTGCTTCCGCCCCTCCCCCATGTTTAGCTAAACGCACACTGTCAGCGCGAAAGAGAGGCAGTCAATAAAGCATTATGGGAATACTTGAGCACATCGCATCATTGAGAAGAAAACCACTTCACCCAATGGTGCGAAAAGAAGCTGGACGCACCAAAAAACAAACAAACAAACAAACCTTACTAGGCGAATACAGCTGGATACATTACGGGCTATGGCAATCCTCTGTTTGATTTGCAAAGCCCTTGGCCGGGAGGAGGGAGGCTTGGAAAAGTTTGGATGAAGGCTTTAAATGACTAGTCAAACAGACGGTGAGTCATTCAAAGTTTCCACTAATAATCCCCTCTGCCGGGGCAGAGGCTGGGCCCGAGCGCTTTACGAGCCACACTGCAGTTTAAGTTGGACTGTCTCACGGTTTTATTCTCTCCCACCAAATGAATACATAAAATGCAAGACGCGCAGCGTCGGCTTCTAAATGTAGGGCAAATTCTGGCTGGGGGCGGGGAGCAGGAAGGTGGAAATGAAGAGCAGAAGGTAGGGAGGCTAGGGAGACAGGGAACGGAGAAACTGGAGACGCGAGAAGGAAGGAATTCCGGGAGCTGAGAGCTTTGTTCTGCGCGTTAGAATTGCCATCCGTTTCTCCGCACCCTGTGCCCCACGGGGCGGCGTGGACCAACCCCGCGACTGAAGAGTCACGCAAGGACGCGCCCTCACCCCTACCCCCACCCGGTGACAGGTGGGGCCGTCGAGCAGCTATCGGACCTCCGCCTCCTCGCGCTGCCTGCCGGGAGCCGGAGTCGCTTCCGGTGGCTCTGGAGCCCCGAACTCCCACTCCCGTCGGCCCACGGGAAAACCGCAGCGGGGTCGCGCGGGCGCTGCCGGAACTCGTAGTTCCGTCTGCCGCCGTGGTTCATAGCCACAAACGGGGACGGCCAGGGCCAAGAACTACCGAGGCGAAGGTACGGGTGGCAGGGAGGGGTCAATCCGCGCCGGCGTGGGGCTGGCGCTGAGGCGGTCCGAGGTGGTTGGGGCTGGGTGGGAGGAGATCCGCTCACACACACGAGGAGGGTTGAGCTGGTGCCGCCGTTGTCGTCGCGAGTGCGGAGTTGGGACTGGAGCCTGCGCCGCGACGACCCCGGGGATTGTGTGGCTAGCCCCCGGTCCGTCTGCCTCGCCGCTTCGTCGGGTCAGCGCGGCCTGCTCCCGCCCGGCCCGTCGCCCCCGCCTCCATTTCCCGCCCTCTCTTCACTACACACACGGCCCCCCCGATCATGGATCCGGGCAGTGGCGGCGGCGGCGGCGGCGGCGGCGGCGGGAGCAGCAGCGGCAGCAGCAGCAGCGACTCGGCGCCCGACTGCTGGGACCAAGCGGACATGGAAGCCCCCGGGCCGGGCCCGTGCGTTGGCGCCGGCGGCCCCTTGGCGGCGGCGGCGGCGGCGACCGAGGCCCAGCGTGAGCACCTGAGCGCGGCCTTCAGCCGGCAACTCAACGTCAACGCCAAGCCCTTCGTGCCCAACGTCCACGCTGCCGAGTTCGTGCCGTCCTTCCTGCGGGGCCCGGCCCAGCCGCCGCCGCCCCCAGCCGGCGCCGGCGCCCCCAACCACGGAGCCGGCAGCGGCGCTGGAGGTCCTCCGGGTAAAGGGCCGGGACGCGGGGCAGCCGCGGGGGTCGGGGGGCAGCCTGCCTGAGTCCTGAGTCCCCCGGGGATGGGGCCGGGATGGGGTGGGCTCGGGCGGCGCGCCCCGCGAGGCCCGGCGACACGTGGGGCGCTGACAGCCCTGGGTGGGGCGACCCGGGGCCGGGGAGGCGGCCTGCGCCGGGAGGCCGCGACGGAGGGCCGGGCGGGGTGGGGGCGGCGTGCGAGGGGACACCGGCGGGGCCGGGGGGACACCGGCGGGGCCTGGGGACCGCTTCTCCCCCGTGGGGAGGGGGACCGCAGTCCCCCGCTGGGAGTGGGGACCGTATGGGACGGAGAGGGGGCCGCGCGGCCGGTCAGTGCCACGAGGCCTAGAAGTGAGGACACATGGTGGTGGGAGTGGGTTGGGGGAGCGTTGAGAGATCCGAGGAGCTGGGGTGGGCGAATGCTCGAGTTTAGGGCGAGGCGACAGAGCGTCTCTTGCTGCAATCTCTATTATTGAGACCGTAATTACGTTTTGAATGTCTGTGACACGGAACCGTCCTGAAGGAATCCCAAGATGCATTGCAGTCTTGTGATCCGGCAGAAACTGTTGGCTGTCGATACAAAGATCTTTTTCACCCGTAGCATTTGTAAGCCTGTGAAGTTCACGCAAAGTGTCACAAAGTTAGAGTTCCTCCCTCTCTGAGCATTCCTGTGTCGGGAAACCACATTGATTTGCGTTGCCTTTTTCTCAAAGCAGGGCCCGGGCTTTTCTCCTTAGGGACACGTTTCGAATTTTGGTTGTGTTACAATCGTTTGCCTTTATTCGGGTTGCTTGGTGTATAACTCGCGCTTTCTCTCTGTTGGCGTGTCAGCAGTGAGTCTATTCATGCACTTGAGCTTTTGTTAGAACGTCATAGCCCTCATGTGCCAGTTTCCTCCTAGCTAGTAAGCGTTCTTCCTGTGGTTTCAAGTTGAGTCTGGTCTTTAAAATTGTCGTGTATTCTGCCTCAGCGGTAGCATGCTCTCAGGGGCTGATTTATAGGAACATGACAGGACTGAACTTTGTACTTCCCATGTAAAGGCGCTTACTTTAGGAACCATCAGTATCTAACGAAAAAAAAAGGAAAAGGGGCAATGTCCTTCTCATTATTTAACCAGGGCGTTGGGGACTGGATCCTGAATGTTCCCAGCAATTTGCCAGCGACCGTAGATGGTTGACTTCTCTTTAAAGTTCTGTGTTGTGGCAAGTCGGTGATAAGTGGACGTCATAAAAGTGGTCTAGGAGGTTAGTTTCGTCAGAAACTTTTACCATATTTTCTCTTTTGAAGCAAAAAGAGAGTTTGGAGAAATAGTTCTGCAAAGTGTGTGTGTGCGCACACAGCTTGGATTTGGGCTGCTTCATTGACTGCTATTTATTTGTGTCAGTGGTTGATGTCTTCCTTCTGAATAAGGAAATTCAGCCATTACTATTTATATGTGTATTGACTTATTTATGCATGTATTTGTTTAGGTATGTATGTATTTATTTACTTATTTATTTGCTTAAGTAGCTACCCGGCTTAGATCAAGCCATTTTGGCTGCCGAAACTAGTTCATTACCGGCTCCGAAAAGTTTGTTTCCCCATACTTCAGCATCCAGACTGCTTATCCTGCCATTTTCTCTTTCGGCCCTCCCTCCTCCCTCTGGGGCCACCAGCGCCACTTGGGCTTCCCCTAGGTCTCCTTTTCCGTGGCCATCAGCGGACAGCCGTCCTTGGCCGTGGTTAGGAATGATGGTTATTGTGAGTGACCCCTTACGCTGGGCTCTTCTCTTCCTGATGTTTGCCAATTTCAGCCTCACTCTTAACCCTTTCTCTGTGGCACGGTTAGTCGTTTGCCAGTTTCAGCCTTGCTCTTAACCCTTTGTCTGTGGCACAGTTAGAAGCTGGAGATGTAAACATGTGAGGGGAAGTTGTTCGTAAGAAAATTCCCTACGTTGTGGTCAGTTTTTTCTTTTTCTTCTTTTTTATCAGATACCTATTTTGGTGTTACTGACATTACCAGCTGTTTCTACCAAATGCCTATTAACGTTAAAGCATAATCCTCCGCAGGATATCTATTTAGACAAGAATGGATGTTCTAAACTGAGGTCCAGAGTTATGCGGGACTGTTGGATGACATGCTCCAGCCCATTCAGGTCCATAAATTACCACCATCAGAGCAGGGAAGGAGGCTTGGAAGAAGCAGGACAAAAGTTGAAAGTAGCACTTAGGTTGAAATTTACAAAGTGGGAACCATAAAACTTGCAAGATTTTTGTAGTGAGGAAATAGTCACCAGGGCAAGCCTGTTTTCTTTTGTTGTTAAGCCATAGCTGAAATTTGTGGTGGGTGTGTTTTTAATGTAAATATCCCGGAGAGCTCGGGAAGGAGTCTGGAGGTAGAGCACTAGAATGAATGACTTGTAAAATATCTGTGTAAACCTAGTATCTGTCATTTCTCCTGAAAATAGGCTAGATCATTTTTTTCCTGCCTTTCTCTTTCTCTCTCTCTTTTTTTTTTTTTTGAAAATACTTTCAGTGGTGTGTTGAGCAAGAGGAGGAAGATGCTTTAGCGCCAAGTGTCATTCACCTTTCTGGAAGGCTGCTACTCAGGCCTGTTTCTGGCCGTCGCAGACCAGAACTTGAGATTCAGTCTTGACCTCAGATCTCTGAAAATTTAATACAGGTTTCCAAAGGAATGATTACGTAGAACCCGTTTAAGTGTAATTAAGTATAATTCATGTAAGTATAATTCCCTACAGATCCAAGTGCATTGGCTAAGCGAGGCCCTTTAAAGTGGAGTCCCTGAAATGAATTTAAATGTATAAGACGGGGGTGACTTTAAACTGATGTGTTCTCCCGTAGAATGTACTTGAAGTTCCACGTTGCACCTAGTTCAGCTTTTTCTTTGTGAAATGAGAAACCAATCTAGCGGTGGTGATCAGGGTTACGTGGTGTCCTGGTGTCCTGGAGCTGCTGTAACAGAGCAGCACAGCCCGGGTGGCGTTTAAATCACAGGAAATGGTTGCTCGTTGATCTGTAGGCCTGAAGTTCAAGACCAGGGTTCTGGCCTAGGCAGAGAGCCCTCTTCTGGGTAGCCAACTGCTGATGTTTGATGCTGCCCAAAGGGAAGAGACTTCTCTGGGACAATTTTTTTTTCCTTCTTTAATAAAAACATTAATCCCATTATGAGGGTCCCGCCCTCATGACCTCGGGCACCCCAAAGACCCCATCTAATTTTATCACATTGGGCATTAGGATTTCAACATAGGAATTGGGGGGAGGGGGTTGGACACAGATATTCAGACCATATACAGCGCTTGGACTTTTAGGACGGCTAAAGCTTCTAAAATAGGGGTGTGTGTTCTTTCCACCAGCCCATCCTCAGCACCTCTCAAAACTCTGCCGGTAAAAACACCACCAGCAGTCCTCAGTAGGCTCTCAGAGGAGGAATTGTTTCTAAGATGTTGCACATTGTCTTGTGGAATTTGAATTTTAAAGAGAAATGTTCTCTTTTGTAGTGTTAGTGTTTCACTGAGTATCTTTTGGTAGGGGGAGGATTTTCTTATTTTTTAATGATTGAGCTCTATCTCATAAAATTCACCTTTTAATTTTTTTAATGTTTATTTTTGAGAGAGTATCTGAGCAGGGGAGGGGCACAGAGAGAGGGAGACACAGAATTAATGTTTTAATTTATTTTTGAGAGAGAGAGACAGCCTGAGCAGGGGAGGGTCAGAGAGAGAAGGAGTCACAGGATCTGAAGACAGGCTCAAGGTTCTGAGCTACCTGTCAGCACAGAGCCAGATGTGGGGCTCGAACCCACGAACCATGAGGTCATGACCTGAGCCGAAGCTGGATGCTTAAGCGACTGAGCCACCCAGGCGCCCCTTTTCTTACCTTGACTTACTGATCACTAGACTGCTAGATTTGCGCCCTTGTTTATGATTTTACGTGCTGGGTTGGCTGGTGCGTGGGGGTTTATGGAGCAGGTAAGGCAGCCGCTAGCGCTGGGCCATGCTGACCAGCTTTTGAAACTGTTGAGTGTTTGGGAAGAAAGCTGCCCTCTTTGGGGCAGGTTTTATTTAGTGTAGATAGTAAATAACATTGCATTCTTTTGACCTTTGCTTATCTTTCACCTTCTCAGGAATTGTATTGCGTGAAAAGACCGCAATTAAAATCTATCATGCGAGTTAGGGGAATGGAGAGGACAGATTGTTAAGCCTTGTGTTGCTTGCTTTTGTTTACTGGGGAGGAAAATGGCTTAAAGTGTTAAAATAGTCATCTTTCTGGTTGAAAGAGAAAGGAATGAAAAAGATTTGATAACCTTTTGGGGTGAGTTAGCAGAATTGGAATGGAATGTTTTGAGCAGGGAATCTGGTTTTGTTTAAATATACGTATATAGGGACGCCTGGGTGGCTTAGTCAGGTGAGCATATGGCATGGCTTTGGCTTCGGCTCAGGTCATGATCTCATGGTTCATGGGTTTGAGCCCCGCATCCGGCTCTGTGCTGATAGCTCAGAGCCTGGAGCCTACTTTGGATTCTGTGTCTCCCTCTCTCTCTGCCCTTCCCCTGCTTGCACTGTCTCTCTCTGTCTCAAAAAAAAAAAAAATTAAATATGTGTATATATAGCAATTATAAGGAACAAACGTTTACCTGTGTACAGAACACAGAATGCTGCGCTAGGCACTTGAAGGGATGCCACCAAGATGATTAAGTTGTGATCCTCAAGGAGCCTAGAAAGTGACCAAATCCCCATTTTACGCACATGGGAGACCCAGGGTGCTAAGAGGGCCCTTAGCACCTTGGAGGGCTTTCAGAGCAAAGAGGGGAGTTGTTCGCAGATTTCCCAATGTACGTGATTTCAGTCTTGTCACCCTAATCATAAAACCAAAGCTCTCTTTTCTGCCAGGTGTTTTTTTGTGAATACCTGGGGGTTTTTTGGATTGAGATATAATTCGCATGTACAGTCCCCCTTGTGTTTCTGTATTTTGTTAAGTTAGGAGTTTGCTGAGGGAGAGCATTGGTTACTGTGCGTAATCGAAGGACAGTCGAGGCAGCACGTTACCCTAGTTTCGGGTGCACAGTGCAGTGGTCCCTCACCCTTCACCGCACTTCAGTACCGTTGACGACGGTCCCGCGCTGTGCCTCGGTCCCCGTGAGCATCACTTTTCTTTTCACACCGCTCGCCGCTCGCCGTGGCCTTCATATCAGGAGTGAGTCTGGCAGCTCTGGTAGCCTGTCTGTCGGGCCTGTTGATGTCGGATTGTGCCGTTCCTCGCACAGTTCTTAAGAAATCCTTAGGAAACAAGAATTTGGCCACTAGTTAAAGGTTCTTGATTGTTCTGAGGTCCTTAGTCTCCTTTTTTTAGCTGCAGTCGTTGATTGGTACCAAAGCTGCTTAAGAATTTTGTCTTTGTTGTCAGTAGACTTTACAAAGCGTGGCTAGGCTGTAGATGCATTTGGTTTTTCATAGATGGCTTTGTTCTAAGGGTACCTGATTGTTTCGCTGCTCCCCCTTGAACCAGATCCCCACTGTAATTCTACTTTCAAGGTGAGAGGACAGACACTCAGTAAGGATTTTCTGAGCCTCTTTCGCTAGCCTGGCCCAAGAGTGGTGACCCCAGATTCCAAACCACACGCTGACTGGGTAATGCTGTGTCCCTTCACTTGAAGCAAAGTGCATCCCTTAAATGTCAGTGGGGTGTTTCCTGCTTGACCGTTCCTGGAGAACTCTGGTGGGTTACCGTGCCTGTAAGCGGCCTGTGGCATCGCCTTTGGGGAGTTGATCGATCGGGGTGGCATCTAGGTGTTTTTCTCTTCTCTTTGTACCTTATTGGGGCTGTCTGAAATGGTTTTACTGTATGTATTTTAAGTATACCTCAAGTTGTTTTTGAAATAGGTGGGATATAACTCACGTGTGTTTGAGGGCTGTTTGAAAACCGTAGTGGGATTTTACTCTCAGAGAAAGCCAGATCTGGCCTTGCTTTAGGGACTGAATAAATAGGACCTTGGAATGTTAGGGCTAGACGTGACCCCAGCCGTAATATAATACAGTTGCTTTTTGGATAAAGTAATGAACGGTTGATGGATAAAGAGACTGAAGCCTACAGATGCTCCGTGAGCGCAGAAGGTGTCTGGCAGCTCTAATGACATGGATGGCTCTGGAGTCCACATTTGCTAACTGCTATTCTGTGCTGTCTGCACACACCCCACTGTTTAATAATGGGGAAGACGATGCTCCTAGAGGTCATGCTACAGCCAGCGTGGATCTCCTCCCTTGGGAGTTGGCCTTTCTTCTAGTTCATTCTTAAATTTTTGTAATTATCATGGGGCTTTGCAATGTTTGTTGTACTACTAAAATCACCGTGCGGTTACCATTTGCTTAACGTACCCTTACCTTCACTGTACTCTTGAGAGGTTATAGGTACTGTTAAAGCACTTCGCTAGTAAGAAAAGGCTCAGAGAAGCTAAATAAATCATCAAGGTGACGTCCATGAATAAATGGAGGACCTAGGATTAGAGTCTAGGTCTGATTTCAAAGCTTATTCTAGGGGCGCCCGAGTGGCTTGGTCCAGCTTCAGCTCAGGTCATGATCTCACTGTTCATGGGTTTGAGCCCCTCGTTGGGCTCTGTGCTGACGGCCTGGGGTCTGCTTCGGATTCTGTGTCTCCCTCTCTTTCTGGTCCTACCCTACTCATGCTCGCTCCCTCTCTCTCTCCCAAAAAGATTGCAAACATTGCAACAATAATAAATAAAATAAGACTGTGAAATTGCTTCTTCATACATTTTAGGAAACGATGATGTAAATGATTTAATCAGCTCTGGTCACTGCTGTCTGTGACATCGTGCCTTATATATTTAGAGTGTTCGGTATTAAGGCAAAACCACGGACCCGTGTGTGTGTTCTGCGGGCTCTTGTGTCTGATGTCTGCCTCTGCTGGCTTCCGGTGTCTGCTCCTGGCCGACAGATCTCGCAGCCTGCAGTCTGGGTGAGACCTTGCGGTCACCCGGTGCTGGGGAATTTTGAGTTCATCACTCACACCGTACTTCAGCATCTCTTGAATATCGTTTCTCCAAGCCCTTGTCCAAAAGTGGGCACAGAGAAGATGGGCTTTCCCCGGGGCCTTCCTGGGACCGCTGCGTGGACCGAAGTGACAGGGCGCAGGGGACCAGCCCCGTGGAGTCCAAAGGGAAGCTGAAATTGACTCGGTAGAATCAGCTGTGTGTCGGGTCCGTTCGGGACGTGCGTGCGCAGCCGTAGAGAGGGAGGCCCCGGAAGTCTGTCCTGTCCTTGGGAACCAGACTGACAGTGTGTGCACCTGCGCTTGGAGGCCGGGCCTGGCCTGCAGGGGCTCTGCCAGGGATCATTAACCTTCAGGTGGTGGGCCGACCAGGGAATGTGATAAAAGTGGGAGATCAGGATGCCTGGGGGGCTCACTTGGTTAAGCGTCCACTCTTGGTCACTTAAGGCCACTCGGGTCATGGTCTCATGATCCTGAGATCGAGCCCCGTGTGTTGGGCTCTGTGCTGACCTTGTGGGGCCTGCTTGGGATTTTCTGTCTCTCTCCTTCTCTCTCTGCCCCTCCCCTGGTCCCTCCCTTTCTCTCTCAATATAAATAAACATTAAAAAAAAAGTGGAAGATCAGGTGCGGCAAGTTTGTGTCCAAACGGAGGAGAATGTGTATGGGCAGCTAAAACGGTGTGCTTGTGACTGTTCACTTAAAATTAAATAAAGTTTAAAATCCAGGTCCTCAGTCACACCACCACCTTTCAGTTGCACAGTAGCCACGGGTTGGCTGCTGACCGCCATGTCCCAGCCCTGGGAACATTTCCATCATTGCAGAAACTTTGTATGGGGCAGAATCCTGTCACACTCGTCACACGGTTCCTCATTTCTGTTCAGTGCAAGACACTTGTGGCATCTGTGACAGCACTGAAGTTTTTATTTTTTTCCTGAAGGAGCACACCGTTTAGCTAAAAGGACTAAGGAATTTTAGTTAGGGGAGCTAAGGTATTGCCGCTCAGTGTGTAAAGAGGATTAAAGACCCACTTTTATAGTTAAAGCAGCACAGATTTAAATCACTAAGTTATGAACTATACAGAATAAGCACTTTTCAAGAACTGGCCAAACATTTGTGTTGAAAACATGTAGCTTGAGTTAAAACATGGCTTTCAGCCCACCTGTCTGGCCTTGACTGACCTGTGCTGTGCGATCAGCTGGCAAAGTAGAAGTCTGCATGTTCAAGTCTTTTGATCCATGATCAGCTCTTTTCTCTAGTTAGTTATTCAGTTACTTTATTGTGTTTATAGTTATTGTAATTGTATCTATAGTATTGTATTGTAGTCAGTTATTTTATTGTATTTATTTTCTTTATTGATTAATGATTGATTGAGTTCCATGCCCAACGCGGGGCTTGAACTCACGACCCGGAGAACAGTTTCACACTCTGTTGACCAAGCCAGCCAGGCTCTCCTCCATGATCAGATCTTTTAGAAATATTCATATTCTTTTTAAAAATTAAGGTGAAATCTATAACATAAAATTAACCATTTAAAAAATTGTTTATTTATTATTTTGAGAGAGAATGAGCAGGAGAGGGGCACAGAGAGAGAGAGACAGAATCCCAAGCAGGTTCCACGCTGTCAGCACAGAGCCAGATGCGGGGTTTGAACTCAGAAGCCGTGCGATCATGACCTGAACTGAAATCAAGAGCCAGACGCTTAGCCAGCTGAGCTGCCCAGGCACCCCTAAAATTAACCATTTTAGAGTGAACGATTCAGCCAGTGTTGTGCAACCAGCACCTTCATCCAGTTCCAAAGCGTCTTCACCACCCCAAGAGGAGACCTGTACCCAGTAAGCAGGTACTGACAACCTCCCAGTTTCTGACAACCACCGGCCTGCTTTCTGTCTCTATGCGTTTCCCTCTGCTGAACATTTTACGTAAGTGAAGTTGTACAGCAGGTGATCCTTGGTGTCTGACGTACTTCACCATGGTCACATTTTCTCTAACATGGAGACACCATTGGATGATCTGAAACCGTGGTGTTACTCCACACTTACTATTCCTTCACTAGCAGAGATGAACCGTGCAGGACTTGAGAAATCACGGTCACGTTTGCTAACCACGAACAAATGACTTTGGGCCCAGGCTTCTCAGTAGCCAGTCACATCAGGACATGGTCCACATTATGAATACAGCCTGAGTAGAAAGAGCTGGAAAAGGGTGCCGGTGGGGGTGTGCGCATGAGAAGCCGGGGCACAACTATATTGAGAAGTTAAAGTGTTTTTTTTCAAATGTTTTTTATTTTTGAGAGAGAGAGAGAACGAGTTGGGGAGGGGCATAGAGAGAGAGAGAAACAGGATCCCAAGCAGGCTCAGCACTGACCGTAGGATCGTGACGTGAGCAGAAGCCAGACACCCAACTGACTGAGTCTCCCAGGCGCCCCGAGAAGTTTGAATTTAAAAGAACAGCTTGCTATATCTGATCCTTCTGTTATTTCCCCAAAAATAACAGTTCACAAATGTCCCTGGCATTGCCTTTCTAATGTGATCCATGTCTGGATGTGTGGAAAGCTTTTTTCCACCTTGGCAAAGTATGGCCAACTTATTTCGGGGGCCCTTTAATATCCTCAGTGTGTATATATTAAGCACCTAATTGTTTTTGGTACTTGACTCTCTCTGCCCCGTAAGCTGTACAGACTTAAGGCAAACATATGACAAATGGAGGATGTTGTGACAAAGAAGACCACGAACAGATTTCCAGTCAGCTGCGGTCTGCAGCCACGGAGGCAGCCTCGTGTCTGGGGTCCCTCTCCTGAGACGTGCCTTACAGCCTTCTGCAGTATCGTGTGTGAGCGGGAGAGGAGGTTCTAGAACGGGAGGTCAGGTGTACATACCGTTTGGTTTTGTAAAGGGCGGCCACAGCTGGGGTACCTTACTGCGAGTTGGGGGGGCCCACCGTGCCCCTTGTCTTTGTCCTGCCTTGCTGACTCCGTTTACTTGTGCTGAGTGATCGATTTTTCAGCAGGGCCTTTTTGACGAAGGGCGAGTTGGTACATGTCTGACTTGGAAAAGCCTCGTGGGTCGCGTTTGTCTGAATGTCAGCTGGGAGCGCTTGCAGTTGTCTGTCTCACGGGTGCTTGTAGGGGGATCGGGTGAGTCAGCACATGAGGGCTTGTTAGAAATCAGTCGGGGGTCATGTGCCTCCCCCCCCCAGCACCCTGCAGATCTGGGAGCCTTTCTGTCCGGTCTGGCCCACGTTTGATGGGGTTGAGTTTATTCTCAGTGCGTGTTTACGCGTAGAGACTACCGTGCCGAGTATCTGCTTGGTGCCAGGAGTTATTTAACAGATGTCAAACAGATGCATCCCCTCGTTTAATCTGTCCGTGATTCCAGCGAAATAACCACATCGCACGACTTCAGGTGCCGGGCGAGCCCAGGAACTGGGCGTCAGCTCAGCGCTGGCCTCGCTCCACCACCGGGTGCTGCTGCCTCCAGCGCCCCGGGGGGCACAGGGATGTGCTTTCTCAGAATGGAGCGCTTTGTCCTTCCCCTGCCCGTAAACTTTTCTTTGAAAGGGAAAATGAAACAAGGTTAATCTCTATTATAGCTGAAGTACAATTCCTCTTCCCTTCAAAAACCGCTTCCAAATGACTTTTTCCTAATTTTCTGTTAATATGCTACCAATCACGTAGTCCAGGGTCACCTTAGACCCGGTCAGACGATGCACGCCACCCTCCTCTCTGGTCTCCTCTCACTTGTTCACACGACTGTGCTTCCCGCAGTGCTGATGCTGGCCCTTCTGTCACTGGTGTTCTCCGCCTCCCTCCTCGTCTCTGTGCCGCCCTGAGCTCCCAGGTGATGCTCAGCACGGCACTGCCCCCGCCCCCGCGGAAGAAGTTGGCTGCTCTTTATCTTTCAGGAACAGGAAATTACTTCCTTCAACCCTTCCCATTACGGAAGATGGGGCCCGAGGGCTTCTTGGCTTACAGGTGTTTCCGGGCGGTGATTTTAAGTGTGAGCTTTGCAGTTCATGGATTCGCTATTCTTTATCGATTGGTGTGCGGAGTTCAGTGACTTCAAATCCTCTGTCACCTTTTGTGTCTTGGAGATTTTTTGAAGCAAGGGCACTTTCATATTGGAATATCATTTAGATATGAAAAATAAACTTACATATTTGGGTGTCCGTGTATATTTCTCCCACATCTCTTCCCTTGGTGTCGAAAGTGTGACAGCCGCGGAAACGGGATTGTTGCTCGATCTCAGAATTCTAGTACATGACAAAAGTGGCATCTCTTCCGAGATGTTGTAAGGGATCGGACACGGGGCTCAAACTTGAGAACCGCGAGATCATGACTTGAGCTGAAGTTGGATGCTTAACTGAGTCACCCAGGCGCCCCTTAAAGATTTTTTTTTTAAACAGAGACTTCTAATTGAACACCTGAGTTAGTGGCTGTTGGTTTATGTTATTGAGGGTTTTGTTGGGTTACTGGAATTCTGTTTTTACTGTGTCTGTAAATATACACATACATGGATGCATTGAGCTTAATTTTTAATAGAACTTATTTCTATTAAACAGCACCTGCGGAACCTTTCCAAGAGGAACAGTCGTTGCCATGTGAAGGTAACTTCCTGCGCCTGACCCTTTCAGTGTTTAACCGAGGAAACATTACGTTGTCTATGGTGTGTAAAGCCTAGATACTGTTGTGTAAGTGTATTGTATCTCGATTTCTTGTCTAGGTTCAAATTCAGCTGTTAGCATGGAACTTTCAGAACCTGTTGGTAAGAAAACTTCTGACCGTATTAATACAGTAATATGAAACCCTTTCACTCTCAAGATAGAAGGTACAAATGTAAGTGTTAACGGTTATCCTAATGTATCCATTTGAACCTGACATTGAGTCTCTGCTGTTGGGATTTAGAGAGCCGCGCTAGCCGGACGCAGCACTGCCACCATACACCGAGTGACAGTGACGGCAGATAGGGAAGACCGAAGGGCAAGAGCGTGCGAGTCAGTTTAAGGACTTGGGCTTGTTGCATTTCCTTTGTGAAAAGTTCCTTCCCTTTTGTAAATTACTGCTAAGGGCGTCTGGTCCGAGGTGACTGATCAAGTTGATGCCAAAGTCCTTGGAGAGGAACAAACAGAGCCCTCGTCAGTCCCGTGTTCTGATTTTAAACTCCGCTGCTTGTCCTCAGTCAGGGCCCCCGGCCCCGGGATAATCGGGCTAGTGGGAATGGTACACCTCCTGTTTGCGTCTTGTGTGTCCTTATGGAAACGAAGCTTCGTGAAAATAGCAGTCGCTCGTAGTCTCTGAGTCAGCTCTGACGTCAGCAGTGGGACCAGGCTTGAGAACCGTCATCCCTTTCTGTTGTGAAAGAGGTTTTCTTGCTTATGTTTCCCTGGGCATTAGGAACTGGAACTAAATATGCAAAGTTGTTGTTCGAAGGCATCTGTGTTTTAGAGTTACAGACTGTGAGTCTTTTTCGGAGTACTGAGTCAACTGTCTTGTTTCAGTAGAAAATGGGGAGACAGAAATGTCCCCAGAAGAATCATGGGAGCACAAAGAAGAAATAAGCGAGGCAGAGCCAGGAGGGGGTTCCTTGGGAGACGGAAGACCTCCAGAGGAGAGCGCCCAGGAAATGATGGAGGAGGAGGAGGAGATACCCAAACCGAAGTCTGTGGTTGCGCCGCCAGGGGCTCCCAAGAAGGAACATGTAAATGTCGTGTTCATTGGGCACGTAGGTGAGTTGAACTCACGGCAGTGAGAGAAAGGCCCGGCCGCTGGGTACGTCACACCGCTGCGTGGAGAGGTTGCGTGAAGCTGAACGGAAGTCATCGGAAACGGTTTTGATTTTTAACTCGATAGGGATTTTTTTTTAAGCTGGCAAAAAATTGCCAACACTGTTTTTGAAGGTTGGGCCGAGAAATAATTTTGTGATGTCACGAAGCAGGACGAGAGTCAGCCTCACTGTGTTCCCGTGTGGCGCCCGCGGAGGGCGGCGCTGACGGGTTGATATCCTAGACAGTGTGCTTAGGTGTTTGGGTGACCTCAGTTAGTTTGCTTATTTTACTGGCTTCAGCCAACCTCGCTAGTTTAATTTTGTCTGGCCTAGGAAATTAATTCAGAGTGACTTCTAGATGCTTGTCAGGTTGCTGGTTTAGCATGAAACAAAACCCTGTTTAATTGACTCAGACATTCCCTGGCCAGCTGACTTTTCCCCCAAATTGTGAGAAAGCACAGAATTAGGTGTTCTTTTTTCCTTCCCTTTCTCTCTGCTTCCTCCTGAACATAAGGCCACACCGTACTATTTTCGTAGCAAGAACTCCTCTGAAATTTGTAAAGAACACCTGTATTTGCTAAAATTAGCAGAAGGGACGCTACCGAAATGTAGTTCACAGCTCCTTGGCTGCTTTTGCTCTCCTCTGAGGGTCCCCTGGGGTAATGTATACTCTGTTGCTGCTGTGCTCGGTGCCGAAGGGCGGCGGGCAGTCTGTTCAAGATTCGTCTTTATCCCTGAGGTCGCTCTACGTCCTTCTTCCCCAGTAGTGCGTCCTCACGGAGCTGGGAGAGGTCTGGCTTCCTTCGCAACCGAGATTATGTGACTAGATGTGCTAAGTGGTCCCTTAGTTGTGTTGGTGCATAGGGTGGGCTTTGTTTGATTTTCTTTGCACCATGGTTTGCATATTATTGACGATATCATTCCTTTCAGATGCTGGCAAGTCCACCATTGGAGGACAAATCATGTAAGTCTGTGTTTTTTGTTACTAGAGTTGACGTGATTGAGTTAATTTTGGGCTTTGTGAACATCCAGTCATGCAAAGGAGACCAAACAGGTCACCTGAAAAAGTTATAAAGACATTACCTGTAAGGAAAGCTGATGTTAATTAAGAAGGAATTTCTGCAATGTGATCATTGTTAGTGTTTTCTAAAATTTTTTTAAGTATTTTTTTAATGTTTATTTATTATTGAGACAGAGAGAAACAGAGTATGACTAGGGGAGGGTCAGAGAGCGAGGGAGACACAGAATCTGAAGACAGGCTGTAGGCTCTGAGCTAGCTGTCAGCACAGAGCCTGATGCGGGGCTCGAACCCACAAACCACGAGATCATGACCTGAGCTGAAGTCAGACGCTTAACCAACTGAGCCACCCAGGCGCCCCTAAATCTTTTTTATTGTTTACTTATATTTGAGAGAGGGCTCGAGTGTGCTTGAGGTGGGGAGGGGCAGAGAGAGGGAGACAGAATCCGAAGCAGGCTCCAGGTTCAGGGCTGCAGACTGTCAGCAGAGAACCCCACCTGGGGCCCGACCTCACGAGCAGTGCGATCACGAGCCTGATCACAAGCCACTCAGGTGCCCCATTGTTAGTATTTTCTGATGGATTTTAGGCATTCCCTAGAATTCTTTTGTTGTCACTGTCAGACTCTGATGGGACACTAACTAAATGTATTTCTGAAAGCTGTCTTTTAGATTTTTTTTTTTTAAATAAAAACTAAACTAGAACTCTGCATTATAGGGAATCTTAGTTTGCTTTAAATATAATTTTCTTGGGAATAATCAAAACCAGCACTTGAGTCCGGTGCGTGGGGGGAATTCAATTTTCCATATTCATGAGCTCTTAAATCCTAGGTGGATTAATCAAAGACAGGTAGTCTGGCTAATGTGCTAAGATAACTTTTTATCATATGTAGAAGCTGTGTAAGTATGAAAACCTCATGGTTGACCTTTACAATATATTCTAGTATTGACTGTTTTCTAAAGTTTACTTATTCTGAAAGAGAGCGAGCGAGCACGAGTGTGGAAGGGGCAGAGAGAAGGAGAGAGAGAATCCTAAGCAGGTTCTGTGCTGTCCGTGCAGACCCCAACCTGGCTGTCTCTTATGAACCCAGGGTTTCATGACCTGAGCGAAACAAAGAGTCAGACACTTAACTGATTGAGGCACCCAGGCAATGCTGGAAACATTTTTTAATTAAAAGATCTTAGAATTTTGGGCACCTGGGTGGTTCCGGTGGTGGAGCATGTGACTCCTTTTTCCTTCTCTTTTTTTTTTTTTTTTTTAAGAGCATTCAGCTCTTGATCTCAGGGTCTGGAGATAGAGATTTTTACTGTTTTTTTAAAGGTTTTACCATTTTAATCCCTCCTAAATTCGACCCCTTTTCTTTAAACTGCAGCATCCATCAGAGGATCTTGTAGGGCTTATCTTCACTGTTAAGTAATCTTGTGGGTAATCTTGGCCAACTACTGAAAATTTCTACAGTAGACCATTTTAAAATAGGGTTTTAAATAGAGATCCTTAAGGTTGTCAATGGATGGAAGTATTGGGCCCATTTGATTTTGTGTTTGTTTAAAAAAAAATTTTTTTTTCAACATTTAGTTAGTTTTGAGAGACAGAGAGACAGAATGTCGGCAAGGAGGGGGAGAGAGAGGGAGACACAGAATCCAAAGCAGCCTCCAGGCTCCGAGCTGTCAGCACAGAGCCCAATGCGGAGCTCTAACCCACGAACCACGAGATCATGACCTGAGCCGAAGTTAGCTGCTTAACTGACTGAGCCACCCAGGCGCCCCTGATTTTGTGTTTTAGGAAAATGTATATTTTTTGCTTATGGGCTGTAATTTTCATGAGTATTTCACTAGGATTCTGTGCTCAACTGGTTAGGAGCGTGCACTGTAGATGACTCTGCAGAGAGCGCAGAGGTGGCAGCTCGAACCGGAAGCCTTTGATTTGGACTGAGTCAAGGGAAGCAGTTCAGTATTACTAAGGAATTGTTTTAAAGTTACAGTCTTACATTGGCAATATTTTTAAGTATTAAATATTGACATTCTTCATAAGACTGAATTGCCTGAGCAACACTGGTGCAATTATTTTCTTTCGTGTAGTATTTCTATTTGCCCTTTAAAAAATTGTTACTCTGAAATAATTTTAGACTTAAAGAAAGGCTACGGGAACAGCGGCGAGTCCCCCGTGCCTTTCCCTCAGCCCGCCGTAGCGTTTCCGTGAAATAGCCACAGTACAGTCCTTAAACTGGGCGTTCCCGGTGGTGCAGTTCTGTCACCTAGAGTGTGGCTCTTGAATTCTGCTGGGTTCTCCACACATGGCGTTTTTTGGTTCTAGAGTTCCGTGTTGCATTTAGTTGTTCCGTCCTCCGGTGTCCGTCTTAGTCTTCTCCAGCTTGTGCCGTAGCCTCGTCCTGGTCCTCCCTGGTCCTCCCTGGTCCTCCCTGGTCTTCCATGGTCTTCCTCGTTTGAAGGGTGCTACTTAGGACATTCTTCTTTGTGGGTTCATCTGATGCTTTTTCAAAGTAGATTGCGGCTATGCATTTGGGGAAGAATATCACACAGGATGTTTGTTTGCTCTTTGAAGAGCATCCTGTGGGGGGGCACTTCATGTCAGTGTTCAATTTTTTTTTTAATTATTTTATGTTATTTTATTTTTTGTTTATTTAGAGAGAGAGAGAGCAGGGGCAGGGGAAAGGCAGAGAGAGAGAGAGAGAGAGGATTCCAAGCATAGTTCATGCTTAGTCAGCATGGAGCCTGATGTGGGGCTCGATCCCACGACCCTGGGATTATGACCTGAGCGGAAATCAAGAATTGGACACTTAACCGACTGAGCCACCCAAGCGCCCTTCAGTGTGTTTTCTTTCCTGCTGGTGCCTTTAGCCAGGATTACTTGGCTCACGTGTTGTCTGCCTGGATTCTGCAACATAAAGTTACTATTTTCCCCTTTATCTGTGGGGAGATAATTTGAGACTCTGTAAATATCTTTTTCCTCTGAAACGTTTCGTGATCTACCAGTGAGTTCCTTTATTTGAAAATAGCTGTTCATGGAGTTGAAATTCCCCGAAAGAGCTTCAGAGTCGTCTTAAACTGCACTGAGTACTTTGTGAGTCATGAAGTGTTTACTTCTTTTTTCTCTGATTTCAGGTATTTGACTGGCATGGTTGACAAAAGGACCCTTGAGAAGTATGAGAGAGAAGCTAAAGAAAAAAACAGAGAAACCTGGTACGGTAAACGTTGACGGCCCTGTAAATTCCTGCTAGGGAAACGCTGCCTGCTCCGTGTTTCTGTCCTCTCCTGTGATAGAGGTGCGTGAGGCCCAAGGTGGTGTCACAGCCAAGGAGAAGTGACGCAGTAGATCCGCGCCTGGCGACTCTGGGAGTCTGGCGGCCTCCAGGTGTCAGTTCAGACTCGTGGGATGAGTTCTGAGCCGTCCGTTTGACGGGCCGTTACCTAACCATTAAAAAATTGCATTTCTCGAATTTGTAGTAATCACAAGTAGAGCTTGAGTTACCGTGGGATTTGGGGAGAAAGCAGGTGCATGATAGTACTGGGGATGTGATCAGTAACGATGGAAGGAAACTCTGGAAAGAAAAAGAATTATTGACAGTGGTTGCCTTTGAGTGGTGAGAGAAAGGGTCCGTTTTGGGTTTTTTTTTTTTTTTTCCTAATCTTCCCTTTCTTTTAAAAGTTCAGATTTATCTGGGACATTCCTGGTTTTTGTTTTCTTTGGTCTTAATTGTATTGCTCTGTATTAAGGGGGAAGATCCTTATCAATGTTATACTGAAAAATGGATTATATACTATGAAATACAGATGATGAGTGAATCTAAATTAACACCTACTGTTACAGATGCTTTGAGCTTACATAAATGGTTTTCACGTGGCAAAGAAACCGGAATAATTTTCAGCGGGTAACCATTGCCCCCCCCATGATTGTTAGTGGCTTTCACCTCTGAAAAATCTCCCTAGATCGCATTATTTGGGTCCTACTTCGTGGCAGGTGATTGTAAAAACTCACGGCGGTATTGGCACTGATGCTAAGTAGTCTTTCTGTATAGTCAGCTTGTTTTCCTAAATACCGTTTGGTTAGAGAATATATATATGGGTTTTCCCCTGTATATCCAAGAATAGAACATTCCTTTCAAATCTGTAAGCAAAATGGCATAAAGCAAAGAGGTGGTTGTCCTCAATTTACCAGGAAAACATTTTTTGAGCCTTCCCAGACCCGAAGAGGACTCTCTCAGGCTTTTCTGCTACCCCGGGGCTCCTCTGTGCCGCCGGATGCACAGGATAAACGGAGGTCCCATAGAGACGCGTGGATGCCCTAAGAAGCTGGGACAGGGCCACTTGTCACAGAGACGAGTGTGGCTCCTGGGGAAGGAGCGGGTTGCTGCTCAGCGGGCCATGATGCCTTCGTCACAGTTCGCGCAAAATAAGCGCTGAACCCCGTTTTTGCCTTTCACCTTCGTGGTAAAAAAAAAAAATCCTCTTCAAATAAACAGTTTGTAAAAACAGGTACTAACGTAGGTCTCTTGTGAAAGCAAAGTGGCATAACGCGGACTTTAAAAAAATCAGGATACCTGTAATTAGATATTTGTAAAAGCTCAAAGTGTTTGAATCACAATAATAAAAATTTTACTCTGTTAGTTTTTATTTCTGCCCAGTCCTATTCATGTGATTTTTTCTTTTTTTTTTTTTTGAGAGAGAAAGGGGAGCGGGGGACAAGTGAGCCAGGGGCAGACACAGAGAGAGAGAATCCCAGGAGGGGCAGGAGGAGAGACTGGGGGGGACAGGTGGGGGGGGCCAGGGCTCAAGCTCACCCTATGTGGGACTCAGACTCCACAAACCGTGAGATCATGACCTGAGGTGACGTCCGATGCTTAATGACTGAGCCACCCAGGCACCCCAAGATTTTTTGTTAAGATTTTTAAATTTTTTAAGTAATCTCAGCACCCAACCACGGGGCTCCAACTCGCAACCCTGAGATCAAGAGTTGCATGATCCTCCGGCTGAACCAGCCAGGTGCCCTGGTCGTGTTCACTATTTAAATGCCGTATGTTAGACGCAAACGGAATGTCCTGGTTACATCTTTAACGGTAGAAGAATATCTTAAAAACTCCCGTGTTTGTAGTAATATTACTCTTCTTGTAAAATTATTTCAGGTACTTATCTTGGGCCTTAGACACGAATCAGGAAGAGCGAGACAAGGGTAAAACGGTCGAGGTGGGCCGGGCCTATTTTGAAACGGAGAAGAAGCATTTCACGATTCTGGATGCCCCCGGCCACAAGAGCTTTGTCCCAAACATGATTGGTGGTGCTTCTCAAGCTGATTTGGCTGTTCTGGTAAGAAAGACCTTTCCGGATCACCTGTGCGCTTGCTGGCAGCCCCACTTGAGTGTGTGAGGTGTTTGATTTTACCCTCGAACAGCGAGGACTCGGGTTGCAGCGAGCTGTGGCGTACGGTCACAGATGTCACATTTGTCTCCCCTGCTCTCAAGCCGTCCTTGTCATTGGGTTCACTTAGGCAGACACTATTTCATCTTTCTCTGCCATCGCTAGGGTCTCTGACCGTGTCAGAACTTAGTGTCCCCTCAGCGCCGTGCCCGACCCGTTCTGTACGCTGCCCGTGTGCCGTGGGTACGACGCTGAGGGAGAAATGACCTGTTTCCTCAGAGCCTTCAGGCATTGTGCAGGGCTGGTGGCTCAGTCGGCGTGCCGGCCCGAAGTCACATACGGGTGTGAATTGTAAATGACAAAGGCAGGCGAGATTCTGGAAAACTGGGGGGTCAGAAGAAGCGTCTGCCAAAATCGTAAGCCCATTAGACATTGTGATGCTCAAAAGAATGCGTGTGATCGTCACTCACTGTGGTTTTGTTGCGAAAAGCTTCTGATGAGACTGGAACGAAAGCTCTTCACCGCTCGGAGGGTACACCGCGCGGGGCGCGTAGGGGTAAACCGTTGGCTTCCTTGGAACAGGTCATCTCTGCTAGGAAAGGAGAGTTTGAAACTGGATTTGAAAAGGGCGGACAGACGAGAGAGCACGCGATGTTGGCGAAGACGGCGGGCGTGAAGCACCTGATCGTGCTCGTCAACAAGATGGACGACCCCACGGTGAACTGGAGCAGCGAGCGGTGAGCGCCCCGTCCGCGCCTTCCCCCGGGACGGAGGCGCTGTTGCCTCTGGGGCTGCGTCCCCTCAGGGTTTCTCATTTGTGAGGGCGCCCGGGGGCTCAGGTGCTTACGTCGTCCACCTTGGGCTCAGGCCGTGATCTCACGGTTCGTGGGTTCGAACCCCGCGTCGGGCTGTGTGCTGACAGCTCGGAGCCTGGAGCTGCTTCAGACTCTGCGTCTCCCTCTCTGCTCCTCCCCCGCTCATGCGCGCGCGCGCTCTCTCTCTCTCTCTCTCTCTCTCTCTCTCTCTCTCTCTCTCTCTCTGTCTCAGAAGTATAAACAAGAAAAATTTATAAGTCTTCATTTGTTTCATAACGAAACTGGAGTTCGCTTGTTTTATGTTCTAACGGGGTTCTTTATAAATGTTACAGGTATGAAGAATGTAAAGAGAAGCTAGTGCCATTTTTGAAAAAAGTTGGCTTCAATCCCAAAAAGGACATTCACTTCATGCCCTGCTCAGGACTGACTGGAGCAAATCTTAAAGAGCAGTCAGACTTCTGCCCTTGGTACACGTAAGTGAGCTTTCCTCCTCTTTAGAGAAAGCTGAGGTCTTTGTAAGTAATCTCAGAAAACACGTCCTCTACCTGTGGCTTTAAAAATACCATGACCTTCGCCCGGTGTGTAACTGTGTCGTCGTCGTCTTACTGAGCTGGGAGGATTCTCTAGGCCCCGGTAGAAGTCCTTCCTCAGATGAATGACGCGCCCACAGTTTCCTCTGGCTTGTCTTTTCACTTTCCTGATGGTGTCCTCGGAAGCACAAAAGGTTTTAATTTTGATGAAATCCAGTGTCTTTTCTTTTGTCGGTTGTGCTTTCGGTGACCCACTTAGGAAACCCCCGCCTAACTCAGGCACAGACACCGCGCCTCAGTCTTTTCTTCGAAGCCTGTTGGAGTTTTCGCTCTTACGGTTACACGTCTGTCTGCTGTGTTTCGGGTTAATTTTTTTGTTTTCAAGTTGGGAAGTGTGAGTCTTTGAACCTTATTATTATTATTACTAATTTTTTTCCAAGATGGTTTTGGATATTCTGGGTCCCTTGAATTTCTGTGTGGACATTAAGATCACCTTGTCATCTTGTCCCAGAAGGCAGCTGGGACTTTCGGGGGGGATTGCACTGAATTTCTAGATCAGTTTGGGAAGCATTGCTGTCTTGGCAATATTGAGCCTACCAGTTAATACACTGTAGTGTTAAAGGGGAAAATTATTTTATAGAATCCTGATTTCAGAGCTGGAAAAGTCCATAAAAATTAAGTAGCAGAAGGTAGCCAATTTATTACAAATTGTAGGCCATTTGCTATAAAATATTTTCTAAATCTTAAGGTTTTTTTTAGTTTTTAAAGAAAATACTTATTTTTGAGAGAGACAGTGTGAGCAGGGAGGGTCAGAGAGAGAGGGAGACACAGAATTAGAAGCAGGCTCTAAGCTCTGAGCTGTCAGCACAGAGCCCGACACGGGGCTCGAACCAACGAACCGGGAGATCATGACCTGAGCCGAAGTCGGACGCTTAACCGACGGAGCCACCCAGGCGCTCCTAAATCTTAAGTTTATGAGGAAGCCTTTTTTATTATATTTCTAGAGCTATTTTGTTATATTGTTAGTTTTCTGGGGAACGAAGGAGATAAGCTGGAGAATAAATTGGTTGAATGAGAGAGTATGTGGGTAGAATGGAAGTATTATCAGAACCGTTTTTTTATACAAAGTTACAGTCCTGTAACTTCTTAAAATTCTTGATACTTAGGTTGATTTTCCTTAATGGATGTTACTATGTTTTCAGCGGCTTTCCATTTATTCCGTATCTGGATAATTTGCCAAACTTCAATAGATCAGTGGATGGACCAATCAGGCTGCCAATTGTGGATAAGTACAAGGTACCCTGAATGTTCCAGTAATTGGGTTTTATGGGGGTGAAGTCATTGTTCTGTGTTACGAAACAACCCTGATAATAAGCAACATAGCATAAGTGCCTCTTTATTTATTTATTTTTAACGTTTATTTATTTTTGAGAGACAGAGCATGAGCAGGGGAGGGGCAGAGAGAGAGGGAGACACAGAATCTGAAGCAGACTCCAGCGTCTGAGCTATTAGCACAGAGCCCGATGCAGGGCTCGAACCCATGAACCATGAAATCATGACCTGAGCCGAAGTCGGAGGCTTAACAGACTGAGCCCCCCGGGGACGGACCTCTAGGTGTCTCCTTGATGGCCCTATGTTGTTTACTGATCTAGATGGATCACAGTTTAACCAGCCAGCCTCGTTTACTGAAGCTGCTCCCAGTGAGCCAGTAATCATTTTTAGAGAGCAAGTCCTGCCAGGAAGCAGTGCAGGAGGCAGAGGATTCGCACCGCCCGGTGATGGGCGCTGGCCAGCGTCCAGCCTCCCAGCAGCCGCAGCCGTACGGGAGCGCCGGTCAGACCGCAGCCCCGCCGCCGCGCTGTTCCAGTTTTATCCGCACGTCCTGCTTCGCCCTCCTCAAGTACTGCATTCCTTCGTTACCTCCACGCTGCATTTTTTGAACAAGTATTTTTCTCGTTTTATATATGAGGAAGCAGGCTCAGAGTTTTGAGAGAATCTGAATGAATTTCAACAAACAATTCAGATCTTCCGATGTAGAATTCTGTGCTGTTTCCAGTACCTGCTTTTTTAGATGTCAGGCATGCTTCTCAGTATTCTAACCGTCCACGTGCGGAAGACAGACAGTACGGAGTATTTGCTTCACGTCCTGTGTTTAAGGTTAATCCTAAGCCTTCTGGCCCTTGAGCGAAAGATTTTCCTTTGTGAGTCAGCCCCCTAAGATTTCCCTTGCGGTTGTTGACGTGTCTTAGAATAGTAGTAAAGGTCTGCAACTCAGCTTTCTTCTTTCACATTTAAACAGGATATGGGCACCGTGGTCCTGGGGAAGCTGGAGTCAGGGTCCATTTGTAAAGGCCAGCAGCTCGTGATGATGCCCAACAAGGTAGGCGTCGGGAGTGCTCTCACTGGGGTTTGTCTTGAAAATGCTAGCAAGGCGCTAGCGCCTTTCAGAAACATTTGGGGATTTCCATTAAAAGACAACTTTTTCAAATCCAGGATTACGTTTCCTTAACGTCAAGTACACAGTTGACTCCAGAGTAAGTGGTGTCACGGTGACCCGGTGACAAATGGGGAGGGCCAGCATCGGGGCCGTGTTAGAGCTGAAATGTGTGTCGAGGGAGCTTTGCCACCGACCTTTCACGGCGGTTCAGTGACGCGTGGCTGTTAACATGTTATATTAGTGAGGGAGCCAGGGATGAGAGGTCAGGGTCAGTCAGGGTCTCTCTGGCCTCTTTTTTTCTTGTATGTAGTTACATCGGATACTACAAAATAATGTGTCCAATCTGTGCTCCTTACCTGTTTTTAGAGAAGAGAATTTACCACAAATGAGTCTTGTCTGAATTCCTTCTTCCTACCTTTTTGTACTGTTTACTCAGAGAGGGTTTCATTAAAACATGCGAATTCCCCGCAAACTCTTCCTCTGCGTTACCTCTGACTGCTCGGTCGCTGATAGTGACACACACGTGACCGAGGAGCTGTTACCTGCTTCCCGGAGCGGCCTTCTCCCCGCTCCAGGGACGTCGTGGAGGAAAGCAGGCCTCAGCCCTCAGGACCTCCCGCTAGAGGTTTTGTCAGGTTTAAGGGAGAGTTTCCTCACCATGCTTATTCTGGGCACAGTGATCAGGACAAGTGTCCCTTGTCCCTGTGATGTTTAGGTATAATTGGCACCTTACAAACTGTACTTTGAGGTTTCTTGATTGATACCTTATGCATTGGAGACTGGAGCGGCCCCTCCTAGTCCCTTTTACTAAGGTATTTATCGCTGCAGCTGAATGTTAGTGACGGTGAATGAAAGTAGTGCTAATTGTAGACCCACAGAGCCGTCGCAGAAGTAGTTTGGCCTTGGTCATGGGAGGCAGATTGGTGGTTCCAGGAGGCGAGGGGACAGAGGACGGGGGGGGGGGGGGGACTGTTTCACGAAGGGCGCTGTTCCTCTCGGGGGGATGAAGATGTTCTAGAACTGGATACCGGTGACGGTTGTACATTGCGAAATGCCGACTGGCTGCCACCGAATTGTACGGTGTAAAATGGTTTAAAGACGTAAACTTTATGAGTTTTCAACCACAGCAGGAAGAGAGAGTACAGTCCACTGTGCTCAAGTGAATGAGGTCCAGCTGTCGCTGTAGGTGAGGGGTCCTGGTGGACGCGTGACAGCCGTTCTGATTGCTGGGCGGGTCGCTAGGCAAGCGTTAAAACTCCGTTCTCTTCAGTCCTGCTGAGTCTCCGTGGGATGGAGTTAAATATTTTAAGACACAGATGCCTGACCATCTTATGTTAAAAAATGAACGGGCAGGTAGCCTACGAAATGGGAGAAAGTAGTTGTATAATATAAATCTGCTAAGGGGTTCCAGAACTCCAGGGGTGCCTGGATGGCTCAGTTGGTTGAGCATCCAACTCTTGATTTTGGCTCAGGTCCTGATCCCAGGGTCATGGGATCCAGCCCCGGGTCGGGTTCCGCACTGAGTCAGGAGCCTGCTTAAGCTTCTCTCTCTCTCCGTCTACTCCTTCCCCAGCTCACGCTCTCTTTCTGTCTCTCAAAATAAAAAAATATATACAACTCAACAAAAGAATAAAATAGCCTGGCTAGAAAATGAGCAAGGAACTTAAACGTCTCTCCGAAGATGTGCACATGGTCAGCAGACCCATGAAAAACATCTCAAGGTCCCTGATCGTTAGGGGAAGGCAGACCGGAGCCACCGCGAGATGGTGCCTCGTCCCCGTCGGGGTGGCTGCTGTCAAAGCCCAAACCGGCAGATGTTGGTGAGGATGTGGAGAAACTGGACAGTGCTTGTGCGCTGTTGGCAGAACGTAAAACTGCACAGCAGCTGTGGAAAAACATAACGGTGTTTCTGCGAAATTTTAAAGATAGAATAATTATATGCTCCTGCAGCTTTTCTGACATATGCTTGCAACACAGATGAACGTCAGAGGCATGGAGCTAGGTGAATGGAGCCAGTCACCAAAACATAAATAATGTAGGGTGCTTAGAGCAGGCAAAATCTTCAGTGCTTTCTTTTTTCTTTTTTTTAACTTTAGTTGGAGAGTGAGCACATGCTGGGGAGGAGCAGAGAGAGGGGCACAGAGGATCCAAAGCAGGCTCTATGGTGACAGGCTGACAGCAAGCCCTACATGGGGCCCAAAGTCGGCAACTTCGAGATCCTGACTCTGCCTGAAGTTGGGCACGTAACCGGCTGAGCCACCCAGGCGCCCCTTACCACCTTCCATAAACCAAGAGAACTTTTTGGCCTCTGTCTTAATTTTTGACGCTGTGGATTGATTTAAAGACTCAAGGGGGCACCTGGGTGGCTCAGTCGGTTAAGCTGCCAATTTCAGCTCAGGTCATGATCTCGCGGATCGTGACTTTGAGTCCTGTGTCGGGCTCTGTGCTGACAGGTTCTGTGTCTCCTTCTCCCTGCCCCTCCCCTGCTCACGCTCTGTCTCTCAAAAATAAATGAACATTAAAAAAGTAAAAAGAAAAAAAGAAAAGATTCGGCCGGCTCCAATGCATTGAGCCGTAGGAGGTCGTGTTTGGGAGCGGGGTTGTCATGCTGGGTTGTTGGACAGGAAGTAGCGAACGGCACTTGTTAGTCTATGCGGTGGGACTTCCAGTCTCTGGCCCTTTGTCCTGGTACCGGAAAAATTCAGCTAACAAACCTGGCTCTATTTCACTTCTTGGAGGGAATTTAGACAGCTATCAAAAAGGTGCAAGGTGGCTTTTGGGAAAGGAGGCGTTCTGGGTGAGGGACGGGAGAGACCACTGGCGTGGCCCCCGCGGGGGTCTGGAGAACTGCGTGTGGAAGAGTATGG
This sequence comes from Helogale parvula, assembly GCA_004023845.1. NCBI lineage: Eukaryota > Metazoa > Chordata > Mammalia > Carnivora > Herpestidae > Helogale > Helogale parvula. The sequence goes on from PJEM01006934.1 coordinate 78,669, forward strand.
TCTCGATTCGCCGCCGCCCGTCCGCCGTCGTGAGGCTGTTTGCTCTTGAGGCCTGGTATTTTGCTCTGTGCTACGTGTTTAGAAACTACGGAGCCTCTCCACGGGCAGAAACGGAGTACGATAAGGCGATGCTTGTGGGTATTGCTTTTCTCCCATCTGTATGCGCTTTTTCAAATAGCTGGTAAAAGCCATACATTTTACCGTTCGTGACATTTGGAACGTTCACAGCTGTCACCACTCTCAAGTTCCAGAACATTTTTAGCCTCCCAGAAGGAAACCCTGTACCCATTAGTCAATATTCTTTTTTTATAAAATACATATTTTTTATGTTTTTATTTTTGAGAGAGAGAGAGAGAGACAGTATGAGTGGGCGAGGAACAGAGAGAGAGAGGGAGACAGAATCCGAAGCAAGCTCCAAGCTGTCGGCACACAAAGCCCGACGCAGGGCTCGAACTCACGAATGGTGAGACCATGACCTGAGCTGAAGTCAGATGCTTAACTGACTCAGCCACTCAGGCGCCCCTCAATATTCTTTTGTTAATATATATGTATTTTTTTAATGTTTATTTTTGAGATATGGTTGGGGAGGGGCACAGAGAGAGGGAGACTGAGGATCCTGCGCTGACAGCATAGAGCCCGATGAGAGCTCGAACTCATGAATCATGAGATCAAGACCTGAGCCGAAGTCAGACGCCCAATCAACTGAGCCACGCAGGTGCCCCTAGTCAATATTGTTTTACAGCTTAATGTTCAAAAAACTAGAAGTACACTCCTCAGATATTTGGGGTTGAGACAGAGGAGAAGTGGTGTTCAGTGAAATCCTAGGATTTATGGCATTCATAAAATTAAAATTTAGATTTAATGTTAATAAGTATCTTGGCTGATCCAAAGCTGCAGAAAAATGTGACTTGCAGGGGTTAGAGTGACCGGTCAGATCATGTTACATTCTGCCATGCAGTGGATGTGGCCAAAAACCTCCAGTTTTGGGTTTGTGTGTGTGTGTCTTATTTTTTTAAGCACAACGTGGAAGTTCTTGGAATCCTTTCCGATGATGTGGAAACTGACTCTGTAGCCCCAGGTGAAAACCTCAAAATCCGACTGAAAGGCATTGAAGAGGAGGAGATTCTTCCGGGATTCATACTTTGTGACCCTAATAATCTGTGTCATTCTGGACGCACATTCGATGCCCAGGTAGACTAGTTACTGTGATTGTCATAGCGGTCTCCACACCCCGTGTGAGATTAGAATGTAGAAGCCCTTCGTCCTGATGGTGACACGCCGTCATGGGTCGGAAGGGAACATGCCGACCACAGCATCTGTGACGTGTGTCACACACACCAGGTCCTCAAGAGGCGGTCTTCTTCGGACCCTCCTTTTCCTTTTTTGATCTCCTGTTGATAATAAGTATTATTACTTACATTCTGCTCAGAGTGTCTTTCCCCTTAAGGAGAGCACAGTTGCCTTGGCAACGAGGCAGTGTCTGTTTATTCGGAGTAAGTAACTTGGAAAGTTACAGGAGAACACAATTTCTCCATGTTCTTAGCCACTGACCCCCCCCCCAGGAAGGACCGAGTACGGTTGGTGTAGCTCACCGAACTTTCCAGTTCCGTCACCAGCTCCGACGACTGGTCAGGGTAGATGGTGATGCTGGGGACCAGGTTGGTAACTTCCCTGGGCCTTAGTCACTGGGAATTGGCTACAACTAGGAGACGTTCACCGTTCACCGCGGAAACAAAACAAGAGAGAACTAGCCGTAAGTGGCGGTGACTCCCTCCGTTCCATGGGGAGAATGGACAGGCTTCTTAGGGGATGGTCTGTCTGTGGGCTTCTGAGGTCGGGGGCTGGTCCAGAAGATGGGTCGGGGAAGGATCTCCGAGTTCCTTGGGTATCAGGCCCCCTGACCCAGCGCTTCTCACTCAAAAATGAGTCCGTGTCCTGCTGGGACGTGAGTTCCACATTCCCGTGGCACACGTGGCTCCAGGACGGTCAGCGCTGTCTCGCCCCGGGGACAAAGATGCGGGTGTTCTGTTTGACAGATAGTGATCATAGAGCACAAGTCCATCATCTGCCCGGGCTACAACGCGGTGCTGCACATCCACACCTGCATCGAGGAAGTCGAGATCACGGTGAGTCGTCCTGCGTCCATCCTTAGGAGAAGGGGGGGTCGTGGATGTGCTCTGAAGACTGAAGACGGGAGGCACTTCCGTCTGTACTTGTCTTAAAGGTTCTTTTATTTGGCATTACTGTGACCACCACCTTTTTTCTCGGACAGGCCTTAATTTGCTTGGTAGACAAAAAGTCCGGAGAGAAAAGTAAGACCCGACCGCGCTTTGTGAAACAGGATCAAGTGTGCATTGCTCGCTTACGGACCGCGGGCACCATCTGCCTCGAGACCTTCAAAGACTTCCCTCAGATGGGGCGCTTCACCTTACGGGACGAGGGTAAGCCTGGCCGCCGGCTCTGGTCGGCGCGGTTTTCCGCCAGAGTCCCTGCGCGTCGTGAGTTCGTGGAAAACCTGGGTGCGTGTTTTGTGATATATTCCGACAATCAGTGCTTTAGGAGCTGAGTGACTCGGCCAGCAGATCGAATCAGGCGTGCATTTTAGTGGTGTGCTGTAGATTTAACAATCTTAATCTCGGCGTTTTGCAAGGAGTGGGCTTGGAGAGCTTTTTAGTCACTAAGTAAGACATTCTGTGACAAAAGGCTTTGACCTGGGAGTGAGTGCAGCCCGTCCTGGCAGCAGGTGTTTGCCGTGCAAGTCTCTGAGGTGACACCTTGTCATCTCTGTGGTCAGGAGACATTTTAAATCAGGTATGATCATCATTCACCACACTGATATGGGGGACGGGGGTAAAAGGGATGCAGAAACTGGTGGTGTTTTAGCACCTGATGTTTACTGAGGTTTAATAGCGGGGGTTTTTTTGTTTGTTTTTTAAATTTTTTAATGTTTTATTTATTTTTGAGAGAGAGAGAGACGGCGTGAGCAGGGGAGGGTCAGAGAGAGAGGGAGACATAGAATCTGAAGACAGGCTCTTGGCTCTGAGCTAGCTGTCAGCACAGAGCCCGAGGCGGGGCTTGAACCCACAAACCGCAAGATCATGACCTGAGCTGAAGCCGGACGCTTAACCGACTGAGCCACTCAGGTGCTCCTATAGCATTTTTATGTGAGCATGGGTGTCTCTTTCTGTCTACTTCTGAGTGGATCCAGACAGCCGTGCTTTTCTTGTCTGTGGCTCTGAAATTCTTTGGTAGCATGAAAACACAGGGACTTCTGGGAAATGTCTCCCCGTGGCTCATCAGTATTTCTGACGTAAGGTAACTATGTTTAAGACGGCGGAACACGTTACATAAAACATCGTGGCTCAGCTGAAACACAGAAGCGGCAGCTCAGTTAGTCGGGTTCTGTCGGACAGATGACCGCGTGTCTGCTGCGCGTCAGCCGCTGCGAGGAGCCCAGGGAGCGCGGCGGCGTTCCGTTCCCCAGGATCTGTGCGGAGACGGTCTCTGTTTTATTTTAACGTCTGTATCTAGGACTCGTGAAACTGGTCACGAGGTTCGTCTTGTTCACGTAATAAAATGAGAATCTTCATTACCGGTTAGAACCTGATAAGAATCAGTGGCCAGAAGAAATCAGTCTCGCAGAATGTTTCACCCCCGGGTTCTCGGCTTTCCTGAGGAGTCGCTGGGCTTTGGGGCTTTCCCATGACCTGATGGGATCGTACCTCTTCAAAGAGGACTGGGAGCCCCTCCGAACAGCTTTATTGGGAGAATTTATCTACCTTGAAATTGACTTGTTTTCAGTGTACGATTTAGTGAGTTTTTATAAGTTTCCAGGGTGTGCAGTCATCACTGCATTCTGATTTTAGAATATTTACAGCATCCTAAAAAAAAACAAACCCTCATACCTGCACACAGTCGCTTGGTATCCCTCTCCCTCGCCACCCACAGATCTTTCTCTGCCTTTTTTGGACATGCTGTCTAAATAGAATCATACAGTTCGGGGTCTTTACTGTCTAGTTCATTTAAATAACATGTTTTTAAGTTCAACTGTGTTATGACATGTATTGTAGGTAATTCATTCCTTTTTATTGCCAAATAGTATTCCCTGGTGCGGGCCTCCCACATCTTACTTGTCCGAGCACGGGTTTGTGGTACAAGAGATGTTTCTTTTCAGCTCCCCCCCTTCCCCCGCAAAGACCCACTTACTAAGATGACCTAGTCAGAAATCCCACCTTTGGTGGGAAAGCCAGTCAATTAGTAACTTGCATTGTGAAAAATAATCATATGGTTTAAAATAATAAGGCTTTAATACCTCACATAGCTTTGCTGTTAACTACTGAAAAGAGTTTTTGTTTTTGTTTTTGTTTGAATTTCATTTCTAGGTAAAACCATTGCAATTGGGAAAGTTCTGAAACTGGTTCCAGAGAAAGACTAAGCATTTTCTTGATGACCCTGCACAGTACTGTGAGGAAAACCGACTGCAAAAGCCTACTTCACACCGCCTTCTCTTATTTTCTGCCCATTGACAAACTTCTCCCCATATTTTGCAAAGACGAAATTCACAGCAAAAGTCCACATAATGTCAGCTTTCTCATATTGAGAGCTCTGCTATGCCACTGTTGAATTTCCCCCAGATTTTTCTCCTTCCCCTCCCAAACTCTGCTTCCTTGGACAGACTTGGCAATAGCTTTGTAAGTGATGTGGACATAACTGCCTACAATAATGAAAACGTACGGGAATTTTTTTATTTCTCATCTTCCCCTTAGACCTCCTTAGTCTTTTTTCCCCCCGGCAGATCATTCTGAGTGTGCGAGTGTGTGTGCACATGTTACAGAGACAACTACCATGTTAATAAAATATTCAATTTGAAATCCTTTTCGGTATTTGAATTGCTTTTGAATAATGTTTTTTATCTGGATGTAACATTGTTGCATTAGCTTTTTAACTTACCAAGTAATTGAGTACCTTTTATTACTTGGACTTTTCTAAACTCCTTCCCCTGTCCACTACTTTAAACGAGGCATTTACAGACAACGTTCAAGTTTGTCTTGGAGGAAAGAACTCGCCGGGCCCCTCCTTTTGATGGTTCGTGCGTACAGGCAGCCCGCCACCCTGACGCAGCGGCGACCCTTGCCTCCGTAGGTCTGTCCGTTGCGTTCTGCCAGTTGATATTTTAACACGATTTCTTAACCACAGTAAGTTGTTTTAAAGTAAAAGAACAGCATACTGTCGTTTTTATAAGTAAAGCATAATGAAATTGTACCCCTCCGGAAAATTCCATTCGCTCGTGAAATTAGTGGAATTTGCAATAAAGACCGCATGTTGGGACCTGGCCACAAAATGCCTCCTTTAGTATCTCTAAGAGCTGCATGCATCTAGTATGAAAACCTGTATCGATCGCAAGCGCCACTTCTACAAATTAGTCCGTTTACTATTTGTATCCATACCTTTAAAGGCCGTGGATGATCCTTGCTGGTTAAAGATGCATCTCACCCAGCAGCTAAACGAACACACATCTAGAACCTTCTGAATCTGCACAGACGAAAGTTAACGGTGATAAGTGGAATCAAGCACAGTATCGACGTTTTTCTCTTATTTGAAATGGACTAAGTTTTCTTAACTATAAAGCTGAGATTTGCTAAACTGTTGTTTGGAAGCACCCTAACGAAGCATTGCGGTGGCTTTTAGGTTGAAGGCTGACTCTGCCGCAGCCGTCACGGCTCTGACGTTCTAAAGGAGAGTCCGTGGGAAATGGAGGAGCCACTTTTACTGCGTCTCCTGGGAAGCCCCCACCCCCTTGATTTTGAGTGTTGCCATTTATCAAAGACCTGACGCTGTTAGAGTGTGGTTTAGCTCTAAATAAGATACTTTGTGATTGTATATTTAATGATACATCCCTTCCCTGTGATCTTCCTCAGAAAAGAAAAGCCTAGTCAGACTATATTGCCAGTCACAAAATATAAAACTTAATCTAATCCTGTTCTCTTATTCTAGAATACCATTCATTTCATGAATGAGTCTGTATCTTAGGGACGGAGCAAAGTCCTGCCCTACGGCTCCCTAGAACTCTATACTCTTGGCTATTAAATTGCATGGAATTTAGCTAAATTTTATTATGTCTGCACATCTCTGGGCTTTTATTTTTCGGGGAAATAGGGGAGTTTAAGCCGCACACAATGACCCTTTTTGTACTTCCAAGGTGATACGAACAAAATAGCAGTTGCTTGGATTTTAATGAATCTTTCAGAGGTCAAGAGTTGTTGAAATTCTTTCCAAAAATAGATTCCCATTTTTAAACCGACATATTGTTAAGAACCAGTTCTGTTTGCCCTTACAACATTTACACTTTTAGAAGATTGGGTGCGCAATGCCAAGACTCTTCTTCCGCAAAACGACGCGGATGTGGACTGCGAAGCGCCTACCTCTCAGAAAGAGCGGATCATGAATATAAATACGGTGAAAGATTTCATCGGACTCTTTTGCGTTTGTGCAAATGATCAGATGATTTAAGAGAAACCTCACTGTTGAGTTTTACCGACACCACACGTTCTGTGGGCTTTGACGTTCCTCGGGAAGCGGGCTCACATCTGAGAAAGCTGAGGCGTGTCAGCCTCCTGGTGACCCTGACTGGTGACCCGGATGAGGAAATTCAGTGTGTGGAGTGGGCACGCAGGGGAGGTTGCTGACCCCTCACAAGTTCAGATTCCTGCGCTCTCCTGTTCTCGGCAAGCGCGCAGGCGCCGCTGTGGGTGACAGTGCCAACACAGGGAGTTGACTGCATGTCAGGGTGACACCAAACCATTTTGTTCTCTGGCTTTGGCCTAGATCCCTTAGAATCCCCACTTTCTTTGCGTCCTTTTGTGTTAATGTTCTTTATATAACTTTCATGCTTGATTTATTTATAGCTTTTTAAATTAATGAATTTAAGAGAAGCAAGCTAGCCTCGAAACGAACATGCTAAGTAATTGCCATTTTCAGCCGTTGACTGTGGGAGAGGGGAAAGTCTAGCGTCTATGTCTTGCTGTTAATTTGCAAAAAGGACTTGTCCGGTGAGAATCTGTGTAAAACCGAACCCAAAGAGTTGGACTGAGTAGGTGTGGTCACGGAATCCAGTGACCGAGCACCGTGTTCTTGAGTCACGAAGCCTGTGTGTATTTCTCTGCGTGGAACTGGAAGTCGACAGAGGTGATACCTGGATGTCAAGTCTTTGTAAGCTGTGCGAGGACGGGCGGTTGGCGTAGCAAGCGGTGATTCACAGCGGCTCCGGGACGGCCTCTGCCGTGTGCAGTGGACTCCGGAGGGGCTGCTGTGCCGAGAGCTGCGGAGGATCCGGGGTCATCCTTTCCATCCGATGCAGTTCGACGACCCAAGAACAAGGTGAACCTGTGGCCAAAAACTGCTCCCGTGGTGAACTCGTGACAAAACTCCGCTACGCTCCCCGGCATCTTCGGGAACCCCGGCCCCCGGCTGTCCCCACTCTGCGGTCGGTGAGGACGGCCCACCACGGCGTCACTGGTGGCTTCGCTGCCTTGGGCAGGGGCTGCAGGTCGTGGAGAGGGGCAAACCGCGCCCAGGGCCGCTCTGGACGTCGGCAGCTTTGTAACCTCTGAAGTCCTTTGTGACCATTGCGGTTTGTCGCTGCGCGAGGGTGGACTGTTGGACGATCCGCTGCTGTGGACAGTGCTGGGCTCCCTTCTCAGAATAAACTGTGCTAGTCACCCTCTCGCAGACATCGGCAGGGTTCAGGGGACGATTTTCTGTCTCCGAATGCCGGGGCGTCTGTCCCGGCCAGCTCGGTTCTCCGTGATCCTAGCACGAAGCCCTCTAATCCATCCATGCTGTTTTCTTCGGAGCTCTCGCCATGGCAGCAGATTGTTAAATAAACAAATGTGATGACACGCGCGCCACTCAAAAGACTTCTTACTAGATTTAAATTTAGCAGTCAGTTGGTTAGATTAGATTTCCTAGTGAGTGGAATAGGAAGGGTTTCTGTTTCCCTGTGATAGTTCAGTGGGTTCCGTTTGAACCCATTTCCTGCCAGAATTCGGATCGGGTAGGTTTGGTGCAACCTGTGGTGGGTTTTGGCTCCAGGGTATTGTTGACCTGCGGTATCCTAGAAGAGTACTGAGTCTTCCCTTCAATAAATCAACGCTTTTTCACATACCTCTAATCCCGATGCTTCCTTGAAAGAGTAATAGGCTAGCCAAGCCATTTACTAAGGAATGTTCTTAGCGCCCGGAGGTGGGGAAGTGGACAGGAGAACCTTGTGCCTTCTCCAGCATAAGGGACAAGCGGACGGGCACTGTGTCCGATGAGGCAGAAAACTAGGATTTCTAAGCAACCCTCAGAATGGCAGTGTCTTTTCTGCCTTGCCACACATGCCACTGTGCCCTTTAAAACCTCCCGTTGGAAACCTCAGGTCTGTGGCCAGCAAAGGCAGAAGGACATTTCGAGCTTCCCGAGGCTCCCTGCTGCCCCAGGAGAGGGTGCCGGGGCGGGGCTCCCGCACTCCTCAGGGGAACCCACCTGCTGGAGGTGAACCTGCGCTCTGAGCCCAACGTCTGCGTTTTAAGGACTCCCCCTGGGCTCTCAGAAATGGGCTCCCCTCTGAGTTGAGTTTCTTCTGCTCTAAAGGAAATGCGGATCTTTCTCAGGCCAGGATTTAGTGACTAGGTTTTACTAGACAGCATAGATCAATACCTAGCTCTCATTTTTTTTTAAGCCAGACAATTAATTCAAGGGAACGGAGTAGGTCTGCTGGGGTTTTTAACCTAATTCCAAAGCGTGGCAGAATGCTCTAGGTGGGAACTGTGGGAATCCAAGGTAAAGAAAGCTCTTTCTTATGATTTGTAGCTACCTACTGTGCCTGACTTGGTGCCTGTGTGAGGATTAAGCCCCTAGTCGCTCTTGGAATTATTCAAATGATTGAAGATTAAAAAAAAAACATTGCTTTTGTAATAACAATAAAAATTGTCATCTTCCCTTTTGAAGGATTTGTCTGTCTGTTTACAGTTGCTTATCCTGTGTCATACCCAGTGGGTTTCTGTCTGTCCATCCTCTGCATCCTTCCTTCCTGCCTCAGGGCCCGCAACAGTCGACCAGCAGGTGTGGCTAGGGCCCCTAGCTCTTTCACAGGAGGAGATGCAGAGGTGCGGCCTGCTCGCACCTGGTGAGCAAAGGCCTCTGTGGGCCCACGGGGCTGAGTCTTAACAACAGCCACATGGGAAGTTCGAGGTGCCTAAGCCTAAATATCACACCACGTGGTTTTACACGAACAGAGTTGGGGAGCCGTCAGTGATTCTGTCCCGAGTATGAACCTCTGTGTTCAGGATTTTTGATGACGATCAAGAAGCGAAGGGCCAGGACAAGAAAAAAATTAACGATAAAGAGGCAGTAGACACAGTGGATCGTGGGATGGCAATAGTGTGTTCCCGTATATTCCTCTGATTCTGTGAGACCGGAGGAGTTTGTGCTTACACCGTCTTAGGTGACAGGTTTTGGGAGTCAGTCTACAATACAGGTGTTCGGCATTCAATGAGTCTTAGCTTAAAACTTGGGAGCAAGCTTGCTTTTATTTCTTTATTTTAATTAAAAAACATTTTTTAAATGCTTTATTTTTGAGAGAGGCAGAGTGTGAGCAGGAGAGGGGCAGAGAGGGAGACACAGAATCTGAAGCAGCCTCCAGGCTCTGAGCTGTCAGCACAGAGCCCACCATGGGGCTTGAACCCATGAACCAGGAGATCATGACCTGGGCTGAAGTCGGATGCTTAACCGACTGGGCCGCCCAGGCGCCCCAGGGAATCAAGCTTGCTATTAGAGCAGGGGTTCGTATTATTAAACCTCTAAATAAGTGGCTTGTGATTAACCACAGTGATCAACACTTTTCTACTCTTAAATTAGGAGGTCTCCAATCCTGCGCTCTAAAGATGGGCATCCAACCACGCATGGGCACCATACTGCGGTGGAGAAACGTGCCCATAGAAGCAGTTTCAGAGACACAGGTTCTGTCAACACTTCTTAAAGCAGAAAAAGAGCACCAATACCTTGGACTTGGTAGCTTTGTAGTGAATAACTAGAGGTCTCAGAATAAATGATGGCTAGGTTACAACAGAATATGTCTAAAGATTTCCGAATTTTTCTTTCTTTTTTTTACTTGTTTTTGAGAGACAGAGAGAGACAGTGCGAGCAGGGGAGGGGCAGAGAGAGAGGGAGACACAGAATCTGAAGCAGGCTCCAGGCTCTGAGCTAGCTGTCAGCACAGAGCCCGACGCGGGGCTCGAACCCACGAACCGTGAGATCATGACCTGAGCCGAAGCCGGCCGCTTAACTGACTGAGCCACCCAGGCGCCCCAAGATTTCTGAATTTAAAAAGACCTTTAAAATCCCCACAAAACACTAATCTCTCTGACCATGGGAAAAACCAGGTTCTGGAAAAAGTTTTTTTCGTTAACCTCTTTAGAGACAAAGCTCATCTATTTTAAGTTTCTGGCCATTTATGGCCATTTTGATGATAGATGAAGAATTGGAAAGTCACGTACTGCAATGGCAAATGTTTTTGTTTCCTTCTATTTGTCCTCTAATCCAGTCTTGAAAGTGAAATATTTGTTGCCATGGATATGTATTTCCTTTAAATTCTTTCTGAAGGCTCTGTACCCAAATTCCTTGCGTGAAATGTTTTCCTATGTTTTCTGTTAGAAATACTTAAACCAAGGAAACAAAAACTTCGGAGCTGACAAGTTTGCTTTTTGTTAATTATGATTTTTTTAAATTTAAGGCTATATATACACTTTTTATTTAAAAAAATTTTTTTTAAGTTTATTTTGAGAGAGTGAGAACAGGGGAGGGGCAGAGAGAGAGCATCCCAAGCAGGCTCCTCGCTGGCAGCACGAGCCTGATGTGAGGTACGAACCCATGAACCTTGAGATCAGGACCTGAGCCGAAATCAAGGGTCAGATGCTCAACCGACTGAGCCGCCCAGGCGTCCCAAGACTGCATGTATTTTTTAAGATAGTCTCCACACCCAACTAGGGATTGAACTCATGAACCTGAGATTTAGAGTCACATGCTTTACTGACTGAGCCAGCCAGGCGCCCCATCAAGAACTATTTTTATGATATGATCCTTCTGTTAAGGATGCCTGGGTCCCTCGGTTGAGCATCCGACTCGATTTCGGCTCAGGTCATGATCCCAGCGTCATGGGGTCGAGCTCCACCTTGGGCTCTTTGCCAAGCATGTAGACTTCTTGGGGGTCTCTCTCTCTCTCGCCCCTTCTGCCCCTTTCCCCTCACTCTTGCTCTGTCTCTAAAATAGGCAAAACCTTGCCCCCTCTCATTGTGCACTGGGTCCCACTTAATGTTAGCTGCGCATTTTCCTAACCCGTCCCACTTTTGATCTCTTAAAACATTTCACTTAAGTGGAAATGATCGTGCCCAAATAAAGCGGCAGCAGTAAAAGTAGTTAAAACTTAATGATTTATTTGAGTTTTAATTTTAAAGCATTTTTACCAAAAAAGTTCTGTTCTCTGGTTTAAGAGTCAGGCTACCGGTCATCTAAGTCTACTGGTAAATCAGTTTAGCTAGAGAGGGAATAATGGGAAAAATTACATATTTAACCTATTTTGCATTCTTTATTGTGTGATTATATTTAGACTGAGATTTAATATGGTGATTTAACCCCGTTGAATTGAAGTACTCAAGTATTTTGTGTTTGCTTGTAGAGTTCACAAATTAGAATGAAAGCACTCTCTCCATTACCAGCTTTATTATTTCCCGGGCAAATATGCTAAATTCTCAGAAAAAGAAACTCTGAGAGAATTAGATTTTTAGGAGTTAATTACTATTTGTAAAGAACTTCCAGCAGACAGAACTTGCGTACACGATGAGTTTTTTATTAAGGTAAAATCTGTGCGCCCTGAAATGCACAGAACTTTACAATGAGTTTGCCCAGTGTACTCCACCCTGCCGACCCCCACATCAACACAGAGCGCATGCTTATCCCCACACACGTTCCCTTCTGCCCCTTTCCAGGTCATTCCTTCCTCCTGCCGAGGGGGTCGCGGTTCTGCCACACGGTGGTTTTGCCTGGTTTTGAACTCCACATAAACAGAAACCACAGCAGGCACGCAACTGTCTTCTTTAAAGCAACATCATGTTTTAGAGATTAGTCATCTTGCGTTATCAGTTTCTTCCCTATCACCGAGTAACATTCTAATTTAGGAATATCCCAGATTTTTTTTTTATCCCTCCTTGAAGGAAGATTTAGTTTTGTTTCCCAATTAAGATTCTGTCATGTTGGTTCCAAATACAGCCTTCTCAGAATTATCAGAAGTGCAAATAAGCCAGACAGAGATGTTTCATCTTTTCTGTTTCTCTGCTTTCATCAAAACTACTACCAAGCACAAACAGACCACCTAGTGCTCCTAAAAGGTGGCAAAATAACATGAGCTCCCTCCTGATCTCCCTGTCAATCTTCTAAAATGTTTATTTAGGGGCGCCTGGGTGGCTCAGTCAGTTAAGCATCGGCTTCGGCTCAGGTCATGATCTCATAGTTTGCAGGTTCGAGCCCCACGTCAGGCTCTGTGCTGACAGCTCAGAGCCTGGAGCCTGCTTCAGATTCTGTCTCTCTCTCTCTCTCTCACCCTCCCCTGCTCGCACTGTCTCTCTCTGTCTCTCAAAAATAAATAAAACAACATTAAAAAAAAATTTTTTTTAACTAAACTAAAAAATAAATAAATTAAATGTTTTATTATTTTTGAGGCTGAGGGAGGGGCAGAGAGAGAGGGAGACACAGAATCCGAAGCAGGCTCCAGACTCTGAACTGTCAGCAGAGAGCCTAACTTGGGGCTTGAACTCACGAATTGTGAGATCATGACCGGAGCCAAAGTTGGATGCTTAATGGACTGAGCCACCCAAGTGCCCCCATAAGTCATTTTTAAAATCACAACACCAGGGGGCGCCTGGGTGGCTCGTTAAGCATCCGGCTTCGGCTCAGGTCATGATCTCACGGTTGGTGGGGTTTGAGCCCCGCATCAGGCTCTGTGCTGACAGCTAGCTCAGAGCCTGGAGCCTGTCTTCAGATTCTGTGTCTCCCTCTCTCTCTGACCCTCCCCTGTTCATGCTTGCTCTCTCTATATATAAAATAAATAAAAACAAACAAAAAAATAAATAAAATCACAACACCATGTCAGATTTCCTAAAGCATAGAGATGAATTATGCTACCTCCTCTTCTTTCCTACCACCGTTCTCCAAATACAGATCAGCCCTCGGCCTTGTAACGCATGAATTCCCTCACCCACCATTCTAGCTCCATCTCGGGTCCCTCCCCTCTGCATGCCCCTGTTCTGCCTCTTTCTACCTGTCACACCGCCATGCTCCAGTACCTGAATTCATGCCTTTCCTTCACTCTGGAAGTCTGGTTCTCAAACTTGAACTCAAATGACACATGTGACATCTCTAACGCTCCGCTCAACACCAGAAAACGTGACACACGAGGCCTAACGTAACAACTCCTAATACTGTGCCAAAAGGAATCCTATCTTACACCACATTCTAGAAGAGACAAATAAGAGACGGTATCAAAGATTTGAGAACATTTCTTCTGCAAGCTGATTACGGACAAAGTCACTATCAGAGTCCAGCAGCAGAACGTGCCTTCTTCCAGGTCTGGCAGCAGGGAAGGAGCGTTTTTTTGAGAAACGAGCCATGGAAAGTCCCCTACTTCCATTCTTTCATCTCTCAAAACTGCCCGTAGCTGGTTGCAAAAAGACTAGAACCATCCTGCACGGCCATCAAAAACTCCTAAATCAACTACTGTTTATTCACAAGACGGAAGGCCACTAGGCAGTTTTTAAAGACTAGGCAGGGCATGAGGTACCGACCCAGACAACCTCCAAGACATAAGCATTCAGAGGGAAAGCCAACGCACAGAACAATGCGTCTAGAAGCTAAAAGATTGGGGTTTTTTAAATTTTTTTTGAGAGACAGGGAGAGACACTGCGAGCAGGGGAGGGGCAGAGAGAGAGGGAGACACAGAATCTGAATCAGGTTCCAGGCTCTGAGCTGTCAGCACAGAGCCTGACGCGGGGCTCAAACCCACGAACCGTGAGATCATGTCCTGAGCCGAAGCCGGACGCTTACCCGAAAGAGCCACCCAGGTGCCCCTAAAAGATTAAGTTTAAACTCATCATCCGTAAAGAGGAAAAAGGAAGAGTCGCTTCTAAACGTGCCTAGAACATCCCTGGAAGGCTCCGGGAGAACAGGGAACAGCGGTCACCTCTGGGGACGCGGGGATGGCGGGGACTCTACCTCTTCCGGCCGCGGGTTGTCCGGGCAGCACGCTTCCGCGTGCCGGCGCTGACCTCCCGCCTTGAGAGCCGAGGCCCAAGAGGGACGGGCGCCGGCTCACGGCTCGCGTCCCCACCACGCCGCCCTCCGGAGGGGCCGCGGCGGGGCGCAGCAGGTGGGTGGCGGGCCGGGCCTCGCGCTCTCCCCGCGCCCCTCGCGGAGAGCCGGCGACCCCACCGCTGGGCGGCCACGCCTCCTCCCCCGGTTCCAGGCGCTCGCTCGGTTCGCTCGGTGCGGAACGCGAGCCAGGTGTCACCGAGGCTGCTCCCGCGCCTGACGACGGAGACTTCGGATAGCAGGGACAGCCCCGCACTCGGCTGGCTCGCGCCCGCCAAACCCCGCTGGTGTGACACCTGCCTGACCCCGCGCTCCCGGACGTGACGTAAGGGCCCGGTCCCGCCCCCTAACTTCCGTCTGCGGGCCTGCGCTCGCGCGTGCGCACGGGAGCCCTCGCCTGGGTACCGCGCGCCCGTCTGCACGAGGTGAGAGCGAAATGGAGGGCTCGGCTTCCAGCCCTCCTTCCTCGTCAGCCGCAGCCCCGGCCTCCGCTCCAGAGGCCCCGGCCTCCCTGGATCAGCTGGACCAGGGGCAGGTGAGTGGTCCCGTGGGCAGAGCGGCAGGGTGGCCACGGCCGCGTGACGCGCGGGGTGCCGTTGCGGGCTCCTCCTGCGCTCCGGGAAGCGCCCGCCGCCCCCAGCCCTGCGGCCTGGCCCTCCAGGTGGAAGCAGGTACAGCCTGCGGTTCTGGGGGGAGATCCACCTGGCTCTGCTCCCCTACCCTTTGACGTTGGCAGGTCGGGAAATTTTGCAAGTCTCCGTGACCTTGGGTTTAAAAAAAAGAAAAAAAAAAAAAAAGGATCTCTCCTGGTCTCGGCTCCCCGGGATCAGGGGCCCGGCCCGGAGCGCTCTGCACACGCAGGTGGTGCGTTGCGCGTTTCCTGGGATTGCCGCCTTCTCCATCCAGTTCCCGGGACGCCGGTTCCCGCCGGACGCGATCGTCGCTTAGCGTGGAAGAGGCTGTTTTGTGTAGACGGTGCTGAGCGGATCCTTCGGTGGTTTCCGAGGAATCTGACGTTCCTCTGATCCCAAATTGCAGGATCCTGATGGGGGCGGTTCTGGAGGTTCTGGAGGAAAATAGGCGGGAGGAGGGAGCAGATGCTGAGTCAGATTGAGCGTTAATTCGTTCGTGTATCTCCACGTTGCAGGTTAGAAAGGCAGTGGAGGCTCTGTTGGCACATTCCAAGAGCAGGAAAAACGCGAACGGATTGCTCCTCAACGAGAATGAGAATTTCTTTTTAATGGTGGTATTATGGAAAATCCCAAGTAAAGAACTGAGAGTCAGATTGTAAGTTCTGATTTTCTGCCTTTGCCCCTGCTGCCGGCTTGGTCCTTCTGTGTGGCTTTAACAATCGCCCTTTTGTTTCTAGTGGACACTTGGCAATTTCAGAATAAAAGTATCAGTTGAAATTAAGTGTGCCTTAAAAACAATTCAGACGTGCTTAAGTTTCCTAAAAATTTCACCAGTTTTCTGGGGACTCATGGACAGTTCTGTTGAATCTGAAACCTGGGTTTAGAATAAATTAGGATAGCTTTTGTATTTGTACAGATTCTGTTCTCTTTCTGTGTCATGCTAGTTCCAAGTTTACCTCCTGAGGTCCCTGGCTCCCTCCTTCTTGCAGAGATGATAACAGGCTTGGCAGTGAGCTCCTTCTGGAAGACAAATCCGTGGCAATCACACATTCTTATTGCTGTAGGACTCTTAGGTTAGAGATGCCTTTTCTGCAGAGTTGCCAGACTTAGCAAATAAAAATGCAAGTAGTTTTTTAGTATAAGCAGGTCCCATGCAATATTTGGGACTTAATTATACTTCAAAAAAAAAAATTAACACATCCTGTATTTGCTCTGACCCCCCTGCCTCTGTGGAGTCGTTTTAACTCCTGAATGCCCAGAAAAGCCAACTGAGCTGGGCATACCTGGGTGGCGCCATCAGCTAAGCGTCCGACTCTTGATCTCCGCTCCGGTATGATCTCACAGTTCACGGGTTCAAGCCCCACATCGAGTTCAGTGCTGATGTTGCAGAGCCTGCTTGGGATTCTCTCTCCTCTCTGTCCCTACCCTGTTTGCGCATGTGCATGGTCTCTCTCTCTCAAAATAAATAAACTTAAGAAAAAAAGCCAGTTGTGTTAAAGTGTGTAGCAAAGCTGGTTTCTTTTATGTTGTACTTTCTCTTGCATCCCCCCTCCCCCAAGGGGGTGGCAAGAATGATTACAAATTGGAAAGCCTTCTGATCCTCATACTCTTATTAACCCAGCCCGCCTGCCTTAGTTCCTTTGTTCTATATCCTGCCTGCATTCTTTGTTTCACATGTGTGCCAGGCAGTTTCTTCTTTCTGGAAAGCCCTGTCGCCTTCTCTAGGATATTTTCCCCACTACTCACCTCCTGATGATTTCTGCTACTTCCCAGCTCCGGATCCCTTCCCGTCTTGTTTGGCAAGCCACCCGTGATCCCTTGTAACACATGGGCCTAGGAAATGCGCTAAACCCTTTTCTCGTTTTATGAGTCTACGATAGTGACTCTGTTTGCTGGTCTCTGTTGGTTTGCTTCACCTTTTGTGTTCAGCTTTTTTTTTTTTTAAGTTTGCTTATTCGTTTTGAGAATAAATAAACAGGGGAGGGGCAGAGAGAGAGAAGGAGAGAGAGAATCCCAAGCAGGTGGCGCACCGTCACTGCAGAGCCTGCCAGGGACCCGAGCTGGTGCCCCTTTGGTTCAGCTTTTTTAAATTTTTTTTACTGTTTTTATTTATTTGAGAGAGAGAGAGAGAGAGCACGCGCGCGAGCAGGGGACGGGTAGAGAGAGGGAGACACAGACTCTGAAGCAGGCTCCAGGCTCTGAGTTGTCAGCACAGAGCCCACCGCGGGGCTTGAACCCACAAACCATGAGATCATTCCCTGAGCCGAAGTTGGATGCTTAACCGACTGAGCCACTCAGGCGCCCCCTCCTTCTGTTCAGCTCTTAAGGGTTATCTTGTTAGTGAATGGAGCCCAGGGTTTTCTGCAGGGTAAAGTTCTGAACCAGAACTATCCTCACGAAACCAAATTATTCACATCGCAGTGGATAGGCACATACAGCAACATATAAAATAATGATAACTGCGTATGCACTATCTTGGGTGTCGTTGATTATATTTAAGTCTAGTTCTATCCCAAATATTAATTGAGATTTTGGACTCTGGATATTTGTGGTGATTTAACTGAATCTTAAATCTGTCCATACCATTGAACACCAGATGTATTTTTAAATGGTTTTGGTAGCGTATTTGCCTAAATAGCGTGAATGAAGTTTCTCGAAGGGACTGGATTTATTGCATGTTCTGCGGAGGAGAACCATCCCCTTTGTCTCTCTCTTCCTCACTTCCTTCTCCTGTCTTTCGCAGGTCCTTGCCTCATGGCATTCGATCGGATTTAACAGATATTTGTTTACTTACCAAGGATGAACCCGATTTAACTCCTGAAAAGACAGAGCTGTTTTACAAGAAGCTTCTGAACAAACATGGAATTAAAACCATTTCTCAGGTCAGGAGCGGGTCATATTTACGGGACAGTTAAGAGATCTGATTCACTCTTTCGACTGAAGTGACAAATAATACATTCCTGTACTACCTTATAACCTAGTAGTTCTTCTCTAAGGATTTGATTTTTTTTTTTTTTAAGGATTTTTTTTTCTTAAGTAATTTCTGGACCCAACCTGGGGCTTCAGGCTGTAACCCCGAGATCAGGAGTGGTCCCCGCTCCACTGATGGAGCCAGCCAGGCGCCCGTAGGAATTTAAGCTTTAATTTAGTTTTGTTTTTTGTTTTTTAAATTCTCACTGGCTTTAGTAGGGCATATTCTGTCTTCTCTCTGACGGACGAGCTGTTAAGGTTTCTTGGCCCCAAAGCTAGCATGTATAACGTACCTGTTATATCTTGAAGACACCACAGAAGATTGCTCCATTAGGTCATCGTCTGCCCTTTGGGAACATCCCGGGTTTGTCTTGGACTTGGGGCTGCCAGGCATGGTTTGCAGCTGTCAGGGTCCTTCCTTGCGCGGGGTCCCGGCTCCTTTGTGCCCCCAGCGATGGGCACAGCGCCCGGCACATTGCACGTTCTCTCTGCGCGTTTTCTGAACTGTGGCCCTTCGACGGTGTAAGATCCAGACACGAGTTACTGCCTTGAGTGTTTCTTCTTCTTGCTCAGGTTCTGAACTTCCTTTTTCCTCTTCCTTCTGATTCTAGATCATCCCTCTCCGAACCTTAAAGAAGGAATACAAGGCCTATGAAGCCAAGCTCCGCCTCCTGGGCAGCTTTGACTTCTTCCTCACCGACGCGAGAATCCGGCGGCTCCTGCCGTCACACCTGGGGAGACACTTCTACCAAAGAAAGAAGTAGGTTTCCCCGCAGGGACCGCCTCTGGGCCCCGGGGGCGTCCCAGACGCGTATACGCTGTGCTCCAAGCGCCTGTGTGTCCTTACAGAGTCCCGGTGCCTGTGAACCTTCTGGCCAAGAATTTATCCAGGGAGATCAATACCTGTATCGGCGGAACTGTCTTGAACATCTCGAAAAGTGGTTCTTGCAGGTAGGGAGAAGGTGTTCGTGTGTGCCCGTTTGGTCTCCTGTTCATTCGACAATCGTTTTATAAGCTCTTTACACGATCCTGTGAGTGAAAACCACATCCTTCCATTGAGACTAAAGTCCATCCCCCAGAAGTATTTAATTCTCTAGAAGCGGCCGCCCCATAGAGCCTTCCACTGATGCACATGGTCTGTGTCCGTGTTCTCTAGATAGGAGTGAGAGTAGACAGAATAGAGAGAGAGAAGTCAGCACAGAGCCTGACACAGGGCTCAGACTCCCGAACCGTGAGCTCATGAGCTGAAATCCAGAGTCAGACGGTTAACTGACTGAGCCTCCCAAGTAACCTTAAATAATATTTATTTATTCATTTTGAGAGAGAGCGTGTATGTGTGTGTGCAGGCACAGGAGAGGGGCAGAGAGAGAGCAAGAGAGAATCTAAAATCTGTTGAAACCATAAAGATTTTAACGTGTGCACCTTAAATTTTTTTAGGATTGTGCATTTAGATTTCTTACATGCCTGCCTATGCTACATTTTGAAAAACAACTTTTTAAAAAATCTTTTAATGTTTATTTTTGAGAGAGAGAGTGACGAAGTGGGAGTGGGGGAGGTTCAGAGAGAGAGGGAGACACAGAATCCGAAGCAGGTTCCTGGCTCTGAGCTGTCAGCACAGAACCCGACGCGGGGCTCGAACTCATGAACTGTGAGATCACTGCCTGACCCCAAGTTGGCCGCTTAACCGACTGAACCCCCCAGGCGCCCCCAGAAAACGGCTTATCATTACTTTCTATTCTGACAAATTACTCCTAAAAATCGCCCTGTCTGCCGCCGCGTGACACCCCAGCACCATCCGCGTCGGCCACACGGGGATGGAGGTCCCGCACATCGTCGAGAACATCCTGGCCGTCACGAAGGGGCTTTCAAAGAAGCTGCCAGAGGTGCGTGCACACGGCTGCGGCGGCCGGTGGCACCCGCGGGGGGCTGGGGGGCGGGGGCAGAACGGAGGCCGACCCTGTTGTTCTCGTCTCTCTCGCAGAAGTGGGAGAGCGTGAAGCTCCTGTACGTGAAGACCGAGCGCTCCGCCTCGCTCCCCATCTTCTCCTCCTTCGTCAGCTGCCAGGGGGAAGCCAAAGGCGTCCGCACCCCGAGGCAGAAGAAGAAGGTGAGTCGGTGAGTCGGACTGTAGGCACCAGGTCGGCTTCGTCACACGTGGGCACGTGGCCCCGGGAGAGGCGCGGGGCCCGTTCCCCCCTCGCCTTCAGATGGGCTCCAGGGCTTGTCCCTCCAGGTGCCCCGTCCCCGCTTTCCCTGCGACGTCGGTCAGCAGTGGTGTTTCTGATTTCTCGGGGGCGGGCTCGGTGGGGCCTGAGCAGCGGCAGGAGGCCCTGAGAGAAGACCCAAATTGCATGCGTCCGGAACTTTCCGTGGGCACCGTTTGCGATTGCCCGGGGCTGCCGGATGCCTCTCGGTTCGCGTGTGTAGGCTTTCAGTGCTGTTGGGAGAACGAAAGAAAATTCAGGTTATTTTGCTATTTTTTAGACAAGGCTCCCAGTTTGGTGACGCTTTTTGTTTTTAGCCATGTGAGGCGTGGTCAGTGGGTTTTTAATTTTGATCTTTTGATCTGCCCCCCCCCCCACTTCTAGAAGTTGCATGTTCTTTTTCACACTGGGCTTCCTTCTTTCAGTTTCCTGTCAGCCTCTCAGTGGGCCTCCCGTTCGCCCTGACTCTTGGCGCATGTTAAGCATACTGGCTTCGCTGTCTGGCCGTTCGAGCCGCGGAGGTCCCGGGGTCCCAACCCGTTCTGTGTGCCCACGGGCTCCTTGTGGCCTCGGTCATCTTGGTGTCATGGTCGCTGCATTGGAAAATTACTTGTAGAACTAACTTGAGGGGTAGGATGAAGATCTTTCCCTAAAAGATTTCCATTGACGTCTGCTGGGCACCTCGGGACCCCTGGCCTGGGACCCCCCGAAAGCAGATCAAAGGCTTGAGATTCCCTGAGTGATTCAGAGCAAAGGGAGGGTCTACATGCCTCCACTTCCTGTTCGTCTTCCCCCCAAGAGCAGGACTCAGTGGGGTCCCAGCTTATGGTGGGGGGCAGGGGGGACAGTCCCCTTTAGGGCCCCTGCCTGGTGTGTGGACACTGGAATTTGATTTCTCGCCACCCACCCTCCGCCCTCTTGAAACAAAACTTCGTGATCAGCGAATGCTCTCAGCAAAGTTTGCTTCTGGGCTCACTTACCCGCCGGGTCCTTGTGGTAGATGGTCATTGATGCCTTTAAGAAAAATTTCTTAAATATTTGACCCCATTTTTACTTGTTTTCATTGGGAGGATGACCCAAAATAACACACTGCTGTTACCAGAAGCGAGAAATTTGACGTTTTTTGACATCTTGAGAAATCTGAAGGTTTTTGCCATCTGTCAGCAAATTCATTTGAGGATTTTGTGAAAATGTCACAATTGTGGGCTAAGAGGGAATTGACACACTGTTACGGGTGTCATTTACCACGTAAGGACAGCGGTGAGGACCGTGGACCTAGTTCTGTAAACATCTCAGTCTTCTGACTGTGGCCACAGTCTGACGTAGGGAAAATTACCAGGTTTTTTTTTCTTAAAACTATTTTGAGATGTAATTCACATCACAATACTACGCAATTTAGGATAGTTCTTTTCTTTTTTCCTTTTTAGCTGATTTGTTTTTTAAATATTTATTTGAGAGAGAAAGGGTGTGTGTGCGCGCAAGCTAGGAAGGAGCAAAAGGGGAGAGAGAGAGAGAGAGAGAGAGAGAATGAATCTTAAGCAGGCTCTGCAGTAAGTGCAGAGCCCAACGCAGGGTCAACCCCACAACCCTGGGATCATGACCTCAGCCGAAATCTAGAGTTGAACTCTCGGGCTGCCTGGGTGGCTCAGGCGGTTAAGCATCTGACTTTGGCTCAGGTCGTGATCTCACAGTCATGGGTTCGAGCCCCACATCGGGCTCTGTGCTGACAGTTCAGAGCCCAGAGCCTGCTTTGGATTCTGTGTCTCCCTGTCTCGGCCCCTCCCCTTCTCATGTTCTGTCTCTCTCTGTCTCAGAAACTTAAAAAAAAAAAAAAAAAAAGAGTTGGACACTCAACTGACTGAGCCTTTCAGGCGCCCCTAGGATAATTCTAAACTACCTGTAAATCAGATCGATTTTTTGAAGCTCTGACTGCAGCCTCATCGGCTCGGAGTCCCGACGTGTAGTTCACCACACCGCGTGCCTCTTTGCCTCTGAGTCAGAACCACAGTGGAGTTGAGGTCTGAGTGCTGGTGGTGGTGTGTTTTGTGTGCTTAGGATTGGTACAGATCAAGGCACTTTCCAGAAGCTTGCGAATAATCGGCAAGGCTCACGCTAGATCTGTGCCATTTATTTACCAGCAAATGTGTTCCCTACTAAAGGTGTGCTTGGGGCTTTGTGTGGCTTTTTTGTTTTTGGGTTTCTTATTGTGTTTTTTTGGTAGGAATTAAGGAAAAGGGAAAAACAAAAAGAGTACCGTGAAAAACGAAAGGAGAAGAAAAGAAACGGAAGGCCTACGAAGCCGGCCGGGAAGGCTGCATCGGCCCCGAAGGAGGAGGAAGGGGGCCCTGGAGCTGGTGGTCCCGCGAAGGACCCCGCGCCCCAGAGGGAGGCAACCCGCGTAAGCGGCAAGAAAGAGAGGAGGCGAGCAAAAGCCCAGAGGAAAGTGCCAGAAGCCCAGGGGAAAGTGCCAGACGAATCCGAAGAGGAGATCCCTGTGCTGGTGCCGATAGAGAAGGTTCCGGCGAAGGAAAACGGACAGGTATTCTGCTGGTGCGCGGGAGGGGTGGCCCCAGTGGCCCCGAGCGTGGGGCAGGCCCCGCCGAGCGGTGCGGGTAAGCGGCGCCGCAGGGACGGAGGCCTGGTCTGTCCCGAGCGTGTTTCAGGCAGAAGCTGTCGTGGCAGAGATCCCGAAGTAAGAGATGGAGACAACTGGCTAGACCCAGAAGCGGGGGGCCACGTCCTGTGCCAGGTGACGTGTGGTGGCGGCGCCCCTGGTGTGTCTCAGAGTCGCCTGGGGCTGTACCATGCCGGCCAGGCGGACGTCGGGCAGTGGTCAGTCTGTACCAGGACAGGCGCAAGCCCGAGCGCTGGGTCCTGCCTGTAAACCTTCCAGACATCCCACTTTTGGGTTTCACGACAGGTCATCGAAAGGAACTAAATTTTTTCACATCCTGGTTCTTGGGTGAAGCTTTCCCCCCCGCACTCACGGCGCCCATCCACCTGCTAGGAGAGGGCCTTGTGACCGTGAGGGGGAAGGTTGTAGGGTCCTAAGAGACTGGAGGGTGCAGAAAAGACGTCGGGGACCTCCGGGCTCCCCCTGCGTGTACCTCGTGCCCGCGCCCGGTGTGGTCCTCAGCAGGGGACCCGCCGCAGGGCTGGCTCTGCTCACCCCGTTTTCCATTTCATCCTGTAGCCGAATCTCTAGACTTTTCAGTGTATTTAGGAGTAGAAGGATTATTCACTTTCCCAGTGAGTGCGTCCTTGTGTGCCCCCCGGCACTGCTGAGGTTTGCCCTGCGGTTTTGAATCTACTTTAAGTCAACATAAATGGTCCGTACGTGAACTGTAGACGTTGTAATTGTTTTTAGAAAAAGCACAGTTTTTGTTGGCCGTCGTACATTGGAAGTGTGAAGGCCCGGCGCGGCTGCCAGGGTGGGGTGTGTGCCAGCGAGGGCTTCGGGCGAAGATCTGGAAGAGTTCCGTTGTTCACGGTCGTTTGCCGCGGAGACACGAATGGGGGTGTCCTGTACCCTCTCCAGCCGCAAAGTCCGAAGTCAGGTTCCGCGAGGACGTGAGGAGGTGTTGGCAGCGCCCCAGGAAATAGTAATGAGATCGTTGGGGAAAGCGTGTTAACATTTGCTTTTCGGGGTGCACACTCGTCTGGGGGAAGGAGCAAATAATCGGTAGTTACTGCTCTGCACTAGAGTTACTGGAGAATTTATTTCTTATCATTTTTGAGGCTTTCTGCATTTCCCATAGTAATCTCGTCTGTTTATATTTACTGAAAAGTGAAAGTTGCGCTTTGCTGGTTGTTTCCGTGTCTGTAACCTCCTCCTGTGTGGATAAAGTCCGTTGCTAGAGTGCTGTCCCTGGAAGGACAAGAGTAACCCCCCGGGGTGCAGGTGGGGGGGGGGTCCCGGCTCCCCCTCCCCGAGCCCCCAGCCCGCCTTTGGGAGTAGGCTTTCCTGACGGGCACACAGTTTGGGAACCTCCTGGCCTAACCCCCGGCAGGGAGTTTCCGACGGAAGGTGGGGAAGGGTACTGGTTAGGGCACAGGCTCCCCACCGCCTCCCCGTGGGTGCTTCCGGGAGTCCCCGCCCTCAGCCAGAGCCAGAGGCCGCGTCCTCTGGACCTGGGAGAGGACCCGGGTCCCCGGAACCCATTTGCCCTCCAGACGCTGCCCGCGCGGCAGAGGGCAAAGCCGGCCCCGTCTCGTCTCGCTTCGCCAGGGCGGCCGGTCACGCCAGTTTCCGCGGAGCTGCGCCGTCAGGGGCTGCTCTTCTGGACCTGACGCTCTGCTTTTCCTTAGGTGCAGAAACACACTGCAGGAAAGAAGTCTCCAAAGAAGAGACCCGATCCTAGCACGCCTCGTGGGAAGAAGAGAAAGGCCTTGCCCACCTCAGAGGCCCCGGAGACCCAGGAGGCCGCCCAGCCCAAGACCCCTGGCCAGAGCCCCGGCAAGAAGCCCAGAGTCAAAGAGGAGGTGGGGAAAGAACGGAGCTCTTCACTGGGGAAAAAAGACCCGAGACCGGTGACCAAGAAGCCAGGGGCCAAGGTCTTCGCTGCCCCTAGTAAGTCCGCGAAGAAGGCCCCCCACACCCCCAGGCAGTGGCCCAAAAAGCGCCGAGTGCCCCAGTCGACCT
>PJEM01006935.1:0-103407 GCA_004023845.1 Helogale parvula
GTCCCTCACTCTCCCCAGCTCTCTTTCCCCCTTCCTCTCCCTATGGTTCTCTGTTAGGTTTGTCCTGTTAGACCTATGTGTGCAAACATATGGTATCTGTCCTTGTCCGCCTGACTTATTTCACTTAGCATGACACCCTCGAGGTCCATCCACTTTGCTACAAATGGCCATATTTCATTCTTTCTCATTGTCATATAATACTCCATTGTATATATATACCAAAGGTTTGAAGACCTCATGTTAATTTCCAAATTTGATTTATAAACAGATTCCACATTCAATCACAGATCAATTATGAGTAAAATTTTTATTTAATTAAAAAAAATTTTTTAATGTTTATTTATTTTTCCTAGAGAGAGAGAGAGAGATAACGAGTGGGGAAAGGATAGAGAGAGAGGGAGACACAGAATCCAAAGCAGGCTACAGGCTCTGAGCTGTCAGCACAGAGCCCCATGCAGGACTCTAACTCAGGAACCATGAGATCACGACCTGAGCCAAAGCAGGATGCTTAACTGACTGAGCCATCCAGGCGCCCCCAAATTTTTCATTTAATTTTAAAAAAGAAATGAGTTGGGACGCCTGGGTGGCTCAGTCGGTTAAGTGTCTGGCTTCGGATCAGGTCATGATCTCACGGTTCGTAGGCTGGAGCCCCGCATTGAGCTCTGTGCTGACAGCTAGCTCAGAGCCTGGGGCCTGCTTCGGATTCTGTATCTCCTTCTCTCTCTGACCCTCCCCTGTTCGCACTGTCTCTGTCTCTCAAAAATAAATTAAAAAACATTAAAAAAAATTTTTAAATAAAAGAGAGATGAGTCTTTATCAGATTTCTGAACTCTGTAATCTTGAAACCCATTGGAAGTTATCACAAAGGAAAATATTAGATTTGCTTTTATAAAAATATTAAAATACTTGTATTTAAAATGTATCACAGGGCACCTGGGTGACTCAGTCTGTTAAGCCTCCAACTTTCGATACAGGCTCAGGTTGTGATCTTGGGGTCATGGGATTGAGCCCCACACAGGGCTCTGCACTGACAGCGGGACCCTGCTTGGGATTCTCTCTCTCCCCTTCTCTGTCCCTCCCTGTCAATATCTCCAAATAAATGAATAAATTTAAAAAATACTTTGTAAAATGTATCATAAACAATATTAAGAAACAAAAACAAATATTGCAGAATTGCATTCTTTAAACTGACAAATGACTTTCAAAATCTGATTATACAAAAGATATGAACAATTCTAGGGTGAGTGAGAAAATATATGTAGCAAATACACTTAAGAAAAAAGTGTCAAATTAAACTGACAAGATATTATTTTTCACTTAACAAACTTTTAAAAAATATATTAATCTCCACATTAGTATTAATAGCTTTATAAATTAGAAAAATGCTTTGATATTCTTTACTAAGTGCCTTAAAAATGCACATGTTTTGAACTGGAGAAGTTTTACATAGACAAATAATAAATATTGTTATCTATATAAATGACATGTTCAAAACAATGTCAATAATAGAGAAATATTTCATTTGATTAGAAAACACAAAATATACTACATGATACACAATTTTGTAAGCATTAAAAATATGCTTGCAAACCACTTTAATTATAAGGGGAAAATACTTATGACATATTATCCACTAAAAACATATAGAATTTTACTTAAAGTATAATCTTAAAAAAATTTTTTTTAATGTTTATTTATTTTTGAGAGAGACAGAGCGTGAGCAAGGGAGACAGGGCAGAGAGAGAGAGGAAGACACAGGATCCGAAATAGGCTCCAGGCTCTAGTTATCAGCACAGAGTCTGATGTGGGGCTCAAAC
The DNA here is from genome assembly GCA_004023845.1 of Helogale parvula. NCBI lineage: Eukaryota > Metazoa > Chordata > Mammalia > Carnivora > Herpestidae > Helogale > Helogale parvula. The sequence continues at coordinate 1,818 of PJEM01006935.1, forward strand.
TCACGAACCCTGAGATCATGACCTGAGCTGAAGTCAGAGGCTTAACTGACTGAGCCACATGAAAAATACTGAAAATATGCCTAAACACGAGAGGTTGTTAATACTCAGCAATGCTTTATGAGAGACTTTCTTCCTGTGTTTGTACCTTCTTATATTTTTAATATTCTTTTTAAAATATGTTTATTAATGTATTTTGAGAGAGAGAGACAGCAGGGTAGGGCCAGAGAGAGAGAATCTCAATCCCAAGCAGGCTCCACACTGTCAGGACAGAGCCCAATGTGGGGCTCAAACTCCCAAACTGTGTGATCATGACCTGCGCTGAAGGCCAAGATTGGGATGCTTAACCGACTGAGCCACCCAGGTGCTCCCTGTACCTTCTTATATTTTTAATTTCCTCACAACAGCCATGTATTACTTTAGTGTTAAGAAAAACATTTTTAAGTTTAATTTATTTATCTTAAATGCTCACTTTAATTTCCAAAAGCACAATTATATCTGTGACGTTTGCCAAAGTGATGGCAGAAAATAAATACATGTCTTGAAAAATGACAGGAGAGTTTAAGAACAGTTTGAGCAGCATGTTTACTATACATGAAGAATAATCATTACCGAGGATGACCTTAAAGTCTGGAAATACAGAGATATTAATCCCACTAAGGCTTCGTGGGGAAGGGGTAGAATGTTCGGAGTACCCGTGCAGCTTTCTCTCTGGCAGCCATGACCAAATGGAGCAATTCAAGGCCATATTGACACACTACGTAGGTCAGCGAAGTATGTGCCTTCCGTGATCCTGCTTTAAGCACGACAAGTTCAGTCTCATAATAAGCTTTCTCAGAACTGATTAACAAGGTCAGACCTGCATACATTTTAATTAATCTTACTTGGACTAATGCCAGAAGATATTACCGAGAAAATATTTTCGTAAGAAAATATAAAGCACACTGCTTTAAATTAGCAAGACCTCGGGGAAAGAAATTAATGAAAGGCAAATACTTTCTTATTCTCCAATTTGGGATTTCCTAGGTTAAGCGTAGGGCCCACATGGCCTGGCCTACCACCTGTGGGTCGGCGCCCAGCTGGTCAGGGTCGCTACCCACTCGGGCAACCCTGACCGGTTATGCTCATATTGACGGCTTGGCCTCTCATGCCTGTTCAGACACTAGGGGCTTCAGAGATGAATAAAATAATTTGTTCTTGGAAGGCTGATCGCAACAATGCCTGGTAAGGGAAGCAGCCCTTTCTAGGACTGAAAGCATTGAGGGGATTGATTTTGATTGAGCTGACAGGGTTCTGAGGAGAATGTGAAATTTAAATCCAGCTCTGACAGATTATAGCCCATAATGAGCAAGGCTTAACTGTAATGTCTTACTTGACTGTTGTCGCTGATTAGGTAGCATTCCTACTCTTTGTTCTACTCTGCACACTCAACCATCTATAAGGTGAAAGCTCTTAGTCAATCTGAATGAAAGGAGGCTTAACTAATGGTTTAAAGGACACTCTTCTGTTACTTACTTTTTTAACATACTTAAATTAAAGGAAATCTTCCCAACTAATCACACACCGAGGTTACCTTAGACTCATTATATCTATAATTTGACTAAAGGCAAGGAGAATTGGTCAGCACTTTAAACAAGAGTTGTTTGCTTGGAAATTTACTTTTATTTCTGTTTTACAAGAAATTATAATAGCCAGGAAGCCCTCACCTGACTGTGAAAATAAAGGAAACCTCATTAAAAATGGAGTTGGAAAGCCCTGAAAGGGAAGCTCTCTCACACTACCAGTTAGACCCCAAATAAAAGGAAGCTTACTTTAGATACCCCAGCTGGAAGAAGCTTTTATATACCCAGCAATAGCCCAGCCAATGAGAAGCTGCCTCATCAGCCAATGAGAAGCCGTTACCACCCTGAACTCTTGGAAAACAGCCTCTCCCAACCTCCTCCTTTCCTTGGTAAAGTAGCCCTTCTCTTCTGTTCCCAGACTTGACTATGGTTCACCACGGCTTGCTTGTCCCAAATTGCAATTCTCTGCTATTCCCAAGAAGACTCATTTTGTTGGTAAAATAGCTGGCTCTTCTCTTTTTTTAAGGTCAGCATGACATATTGCAATGTGGGCCTTAGTTTTGAAGCCTCTTTTACTCAAGTTCTGAGTGGAATGAAGTTTATTTCTTTACAACCACAAAACCATACACTCTAGACTTTGAGACTAAGACACCAAGAGACAGATGCATGAATAATCTTTCCCTGGAACCACAGAATGCTAAAAGTATTGTCTATATACAACTTGCTGAAGGAAGGAAGAAAGGAAGGAAGGAAGGAAGAAAGGAAGGGAAAGAAAGAAAGAAAGAAAGAAAGAAAGAAAGAAAGAAAGAAAGAAAGAAAGAAAGAAAGAAAGAAAGAGAGGGAAAGAAAGAAAGAAAGAAAGGGAAAAAGAGAAAGAAAGAAAGAAAGAGAAAAGGAGAAAGAAGAGCAAAGAAGGAAATGAAATTAAATCATGAACAAGTTTCACAATGCCTAAATGAAGCCAAGTGTTAGGCTAAAGTGGATGGTTATTTTTAAATGTTTATTATTTTTAAACAATTTTTAATGTTTATTTGCTTTGAGAGACAGAGTGCAAGTGAGGGAGGGGCAAAGAGAGAGAGAGAGAGACACAGAATCTGAAACTGACTCAAGGCTCTGAGCTGTCAGCACAGAGCCCAGTGTGGGGCTTGAACTCACGAACTGTGAAATCATGAACTGAGCTCAAGTTAGATGCTTAACCGACTGAGCCACCCAGGTGCCCCAATGTTTATTTATTTTTGAGAGGGAGAGAGACAGAGGGAGACCAGGGAAGGGGCAAAGAGAGAGAAAAAGACACAGAATCCAAAGCAGGATCCAGGCTCTGAGCGGTCAGCACAGAGCCCAATGCAGGGCTCAAACTCATGAACTCAAAAAATGGATGTTTGAGTCTGACATTCTAAGGCATTTCTTTACCCTAATGTCTCAGCAAATTTCACAAATTTATAAGTAGTAGAATGTATTTCAAGAACTCAAAGAGGCACTTTGCAAACTGTGCTTGATTTACAAACATGCATCTATTTATTAATGTTGCAATTTTAAATGTATTCCTTTAGCACCAATAAACTCACTACAAAATTCCCTGTTATTCATGAGTAAACTTTTATAGAAACGTCTTAAAATGTACTGTTGCTTTAATTAACATTACAAATTCGAATTCTAAAAAACATTGGGTACAAGATCCCTTAGTATTGTAATTATTGCTTTAGCATATAATTTTATCATGTCTCTTAGTAAAGATAATTAAGGTTTCTACTCTACCCTATAGTAAAATTCTCTCTCTCTGAAGTGTAATTACGTTCACAAATGATAGTAATAAATCCTTAGTATAGCCAAACCCTGATAACCAAACAAAAGCTTGTTTTGAATAGTTTAATATGTTAAAAATCCTGGAATAGCATAGCTTAGCTTAATATTGCTTTGGTTAGATCATACATGTGCTTCTTGCTTTATGCGAGTAACAGAACTTAAATACACAATGAACTACATTTGCCTTCATATATTAGGTGTTTGCCTGCTCTGAATGTTCTGTCTGAGGCAGCCATTTTACTCCTTCTCACACATAGCTCTTAAACCTCACAGTTCTGTTTGACGTACTAAAGAACCTATTGTTCTATAAAGACAAAAAATAAAAGTAGGTTGAGTCTCACAAGGCTGGCGTGAAGTTGTGTTATGTAAACAATGCACGTGTCCAAACAAGAACAGACTAATGACTTGCACAGTGCTTACGTTACTTATCCACGTTATACTTCTATACCCCTTACTGCGGTTGTCTCTCTGTCTCAAATACCAGTCACAGGCGGTAGGAGAAGCAGTGCTTGTAATTGAGGATTTTAAAAAGCAACACAAAATGACTCTTTGAAAAAAAAAAACAGAACTCACACAAAATGGGCAGTGTCAATAAATATAACTGCTTAAAACATGTGCACAAACTACAGATAATAAACAGTGAGAAGGATGGTGTGAGGGTTTTTGTTTTTTGGGGGGTTTTTTGTTTGTTTTTATGAATTAGTCGTACCTCCTTTCTTAGCATCCTTCTAGAAGGAGTTCTTTTCTGTTTCCTTTTGGGCTATTCTCACCCTGCTGCATCCCTGGTCTATATCTACAGTCCACGCACGTGAGTGTCCAGTGTTCTTACTGGACCAGTTCTTTCTCGAGTTGTCGATTGCTGTAATATTAAATGCCAAGTATTCTCAGTCGACTTCTGGTCTTCGTCAGACACGCTCGTCAGTGGCAGGTGTTTGCTGAGCAGTGTCCATGCGGGTGCTCAAGGTGAGGCAGTCCTTCCAGTTCTGCAGATACGGCTTCCTAAGAATGGCCAGAAACAATTTCACCGGCACTCTGTGTTTCTTTATGAATATTATGAGCATTCCTATCTTTCAGGCGAAGAGATGGAAAGAATCTTCTCATGACAGAATCCTTCGTTTCATCCATTCATCCATGCTTCCTATGCCTCGTCCTAAAATATGCCTACGGCATCCTCCCCGACAAGCCTGTCATGTGGTTAAAACTGTCCCCTTGGGGGTCATTTTGTTTCTTGAGCTGGGCACCAATTAAAAGGAGTATTCAGTCTGTGACATTCATCAAGCTGTGTATTTGTGATTGGTGTGCTTTTAAATCTTATTCTTCTATGAAAAGTTAAAAAAAAAAAAGCCGCTCATGTTCTGCCAGGATTTTCCTGGTTATCAGCTTCCTACATATTACAGCAGAAAAAGATGGTTTCCAGGACATTAATATGCTACTTTCCCCAGACCTTTGCAGACGTAGTTAAGACACACATTCAGTTAAAAAATATAAATACTTATTATTTCCCTTTAATCTGCCATAAGGTGTCTTAATCAAAGTAATCGAAAAATATGACTACTATATTTCTATACGGCATTGGAGGATCCAAAGTGCTGTCACCCACATGCTCTGCTATCACTTGACTGCGCACTTCTTTGCATGACTGTGTTCATCTCAGCTGGTATCAGTAACGAGAGCAGGCTTTGACATGTTATATAACAACTTAACTAATGGCCACCATGCACATCGGAGCAGACCGTCCTGTTGCCTAGTGACTATTATCCAAGGCAATCAGAGTAAACAGCAAATAGCACAGATATTTTTTGAACAGCTGCTTATTGACCTAGATACAATATTTGTATGGCTTACTAGTTTCTCCAGCAGAATCGGACCCTATCATATCCTACAGAAAAGAAATTTGCTACTACTTAATGATTCATCGCTTGTTCCTAGCAATATTTTTTAATGAGGAAATCTTTGAAAGAAAGTGACAATAAGTGCCCAGTAACAAATTTAAGTGTCTCTAGTATTTCCCAATAAGAAATTTAAATGTTGCTCAAGTTTTCTTTTCTTAATTCACATTTAATGGGAATCTTTGTGGAAGAGCTTGTGAATGTGCAATGATGCCAAATTTTATCACAGCCCTTCCTATCTCCTGTAGTACTTACATGTGATGTTTATTTGATGGTTAGAATTATTGTTAAGTTGGAGCAAAAAGCAAATTCACGTAATTCTTCTCAGGGCATTTTGGTGGGGACCAGCACCCTGCAAAGGTCACCCTTAGCGCTCTGCGAAGCTCAGCAGAGGCTCCCTGTCCTGGGAGGGCCTGCACAGGGCACAGTCCCACAAGCTCCTGTGCACTGGCATCTTGCTGAGTTGATTTGTGAACGAACGCACAGCCCGGTTAGAGTTGTTAACACGCTGTGTTGTCACTGTCGTTTTAGATCCCAGATGGCACAAAGACTTTGAGCTACTTGTCACAGGGATATGGCCCGTTCATTTTTGGAGCATCTTGACGAGAAGAGATGTGCTGAACAGAATTTGATGAAATAAGGCCTTTTATTGTGCTTGGACGTAGTCTGCTATCTTTTATTTGATGCTTCTTGAAAGCTGGTCGGGGCTGAATACGTGTCTCCCAAGACACGTATTGTTGCAGCCCTAACCCTCAATGTGATGGTATTTGGAGATGGGACTTTAAGGAGGTAATTAGGTTTAGATGAGGTCATGAGAATGGAGTCCCCTTATGGGATTGTCTTTATAAGAGAAAGAGGCCAGAGCTTTCTCTCTGGTGTGTGAAGACACAACAAGATGGTGGCAAGCCTGGAGAAGGGTTCTTATCAGCACCTAACCATGCGGGCACTCTAGTCTCAGGCTTCCAACCTCAAGAAGCTTGAGGTCAATAAGTTTCCATTGTTGAAAGCGCCCAGTCCACAGGATTTTGTGATGGCAGCCTAAGCAGACTAAAGCAAAAACCCATTTAAAAAAATTCAGGCCAAATTATGTGTCTAAAAATTGTGATATTAGTCAAGTCCACATCACTGGTACTTAGATAAAAAAAAATTAAGATATTTGGTCATTTTAAAGAAATGGAGAAAAGATGGATACTTCAATAAATTGTTTAAGACAACTGGTAAGTCATTTAAGGAAAAACATGAGTCTTTGCCTTACTTCCTATGCCAAAATAAATTCTAGATGAAGGAAATACTTCAATGTTAGAAGGAAATAAAATAAATGAGAGAAAGAGGGAGGGAAAAATGGAAGGAGAAAGAAAGGGAGGTGTGCCCCTGGAGACTCAGAGACCAACAATGGTAAATGTGTTTATACTTTGGAGATGGATAAGGCCTTTTGTGTATCTTATAGAACCCAGAAATTATAAATGAAGATTTACACATATAAAATTTTTTAAAAATTGATCCAGAGAATAGGGCCATTCACAAAGTTTTAAAAAAATGTAATTTACTGAAAAGGATATGGAAAGATGTTGAATGTCATTCAAAATAAAGCAAATGCAAACTAAAACCACAATATGTCATTTTCACCTATCAGGCTGACAAAGATTAATTACCAGTGGCCCCTTGTTAGGAAATGGAACAGTGCGTGCTCTCATAAACTTTCTTTTTTTAGTGTTTTATTTATCTTTGAGAGACAGAGCTGAGGGGGGAGGAGCAGAGAGAGAGGGAGAGACACAGAACTAGAAGTAGGCTCCAGGCTCTGAGCTATCAGCACAGAGCCTGACACGGGGCTCAAACCCATGAACCATGAGATCATAACCTGAGCCAAAGTTGGATGCTTAATCAACTAAGCCACCCAGGTTCCCCTTAAACTTTTAAGAGAGTACAGATTTTTGGAAGCTTTAGAAAGACACCTGCAATACCTCCTGTTAAGTGCCACTCACTTTGATACTCAAATTCTACTAGGAATTTATGTTTCATTATTCACACATATAAATGGATGCCCATTAATAAAAGATAGGCTTCCAAATTGTGGTAAAATAAAATAATAGTATGAATGTACTTATGCAAATAGAAATATGTATTCTTATGAAAATGTGTATTCTTATGTAAATAGAAAATGTATATATAAATGGATGTATTATACATGTAAAATTTACTACAGCTCAATGGAAGTGGAGAGTGGAAATGTGAAATTTTACATTTTACTTTATATACTTTGGTACCATTCAGTTTTTGTTAAAAGCCATAATTTGGTACTACTTTTATAATAAAAAATGAATTAAAACTATAAGGAGAATATGCCAACCTATAATTCTGGGGAAATTAACATAATTATGCAAAGTTATACAAAAGTATAATAAAATATCAAAAAGAGAATTAATCCAAAATAAAATTATTTCAAAAATAAAGATCTTAAAAGAAAAGCATTCAGGAAACAAGTAGCATGTGTCAGGAAGTTGACAAGACTCATCTATAACGCAGGTTCAGAATCCCAGAAGCCCAGGTCATACCTGTCACTCAACCTCCCTTTTAATCAAGAAAAAGCTAGTGAGTGATGTGGAGGGAATGAATGAATGTGCCAGTCAATAGAAGAGTACGAATGTGTTTATTCTTAGACAAACGGAAAAGTATATACATCTTATACAAATAGATGTATTTGCCTACATCCAAAGGGGTAGGTGGGTGGGTAGGGTTGGAGGGAGAATAGTTTCAGAGGGGAAAAAAATCATTTCCAAGTTTAAATGAGCTCAAGAACAGGCTATGACCTTCAGTAAAGACTTTCAAAAATAGATTCTTCACCTCAGAAAATAATCAAACCGATCCTCCGTGTTTTCTTATTTTACCATTTAGACTCCATAAGAAAGCAAGAGATGTATTTACACTTCTATTGTCTGCAAGGGGATGATGATTGAATTTGATGCTGAATTGGACCAAATATCCCAAATGGAATTTTCCACATCAGCTGTAAAACTATAACATTTCATAGAGCCCATACGTATTCTGGTTTCACCTTGAAGAGTTTTCCCCCAAGTAAAGGTTGTCTGTTCCAAAAGGGGGAAACCTGTATTTCATTTGAAACCATAATGTATCCCATGAAAAGAAGAGTTATATGTCTGACACAGTTGGTTTTGGATTATCTCCACCTTTCTCAAATAAAGGTGCTCTCTAAATAGTGATTCTTTTTTTAAAAAATCCTCTTAAAATCCTCTTCTCCTGAAGGAGTAGAAATATAAAATATTACAGCTGTCTTGTCCTCAAAGACCAGATATAACAGAAAATTGCCAGTAGTGATCGAAATGAACCAACCTCAGGATCAGAACGAAGTCCTTTATTACAGGTAACACAATCAAGCACCTTCTGATTTCTAAAGTTCTATTTTGATTCTTTATCCTTTTTTCTCCTTTCTTCCTCTCAGGTCTCCTCACAGCCACAGGCTACTTTTTCTCTGTATATTACACCACACACACATATACATACATGCACACATACAATATTTAGTAAAAGTATCTACCACTTTATTATGGTTTCTCAAAATCTATCTGTGGGGAATAAGTTCAGGGATTCCCTGAACTTGAACTGATGGGTCAGCAAGGTTTAGGATGAAAGCGTCCAAGATCAGGTGAACAGGGCAGAAGCACCCCAACATAGTACAACAGCAGGAAGCTGCTGTCACAGGAGGAAAGTACTAGAATAGGTAAACAAGTAAACAGGGCTATGGACTGCAGCAGGGGGAAGTTGCCTTGAGCGGAGCTAATTAGCAAAAGAAGGGTGCCTGTTAACCCTGAAATAGCATGCTCTATCTGTCCTATCCCCTAGGCAAGCTAAGATAAACAGATGTAGAACTTTGTGCCACCTCCCTAGAGCCAGGATTTTGATTTTTATTGACCCCTAACACTGCCTATCTTCGAAACCCCTTTTCTTTCACAGACACGAGTTAATGTTCACGGTTTCATTGTCTCTGTGCATATGCATCAAGTTTGTAAGCATTCTGATCCTAATGAAAATGGAGCAAGGACCATTTCCCTGAGCTCTTGTCTTCTCCCTTGACATTAGCCTCTCTCACATTTTAATCCTGCGTCTGCTCTCACGCTGGACAAGAGATAACCCCAGACCCAGAGTCTACAACGCTATCTAGCAACTAATGTGTGCCTGATAATACAGTAGTAAAATCTCTGGATGAATCTACCGTATAAATAAAGTAGTAGTTTTTGGCATTTGCAGAAGGAATCTTGGGCCTGGAGTAGCAAAATTTCCCGGGCCATGAGATTTCAGCATTGCTCAACCCCATAACTGCAACTCACTGGGTGGCAAGCTGCCACATTCAAAACAAAAGAGGAAAGTTCGCCTGCCACACCTTGGACACAGGTAACAGAGGGATAATAATCATTCCTGACTTAAGCATCTTCATGGCTACAGGAAGCCTAAAAGATCAAATTGTTGAAATGCTCACTAATATCATGCAAATGAGCAGAGGAATAACACTGTCATGTCAGGTCCAGAGATTCTCTGTATTGTCACAGAGGCTCTACAATGGGCTCCTGCTGTCAAAGACAATTGCAGGGAGGTGACTCAACTCTGGAGATCGACCTATAAACCCCTGTGGGTGGCTCACCAGTACAGCCCCATGTCTGACTGAAAAGTTCCAAGGTGATCAGACAGTGTGGCCCTGCCACATTCGTTTACTCCTCAGTGCTCCATGCATTCTGCTCTGTGGCTGGTCACCTGAAATAGCTTTTTAGTAGCGGGCAGTGTTTAGATAATTAGTAAGTAATTATATTTATTATTAAATAAGAAACTATTACTCCTTCAATCAAAGTAACGGTGTGTGACAGTGTGTATAGGCAAGTCAATGTACATGTATACATATAGAAATTGAAGATATCACACTAAGAAAGTGGTATCTCTGGGTAATATCTTTGCTTATGGGGTTTTTTTTTGTGAGCTTTCTAATTTTTCTACTGACATGTCTTAATTGAGTAAGAATAACAACCTAATTTAACTAGTGAAGACTCTTCAACATCTTCATGTTAATCATAGATGCGTCCTCGTTTATTTTGCTACTTTCAACTGTTGAGTGCTGACATTTATTACGCTTTTGAAAACGCAATACTGAACCCTAGGAAAAGACAATTTTAGCTTTAATGATTTTTTCAATTACTTCTTTAAAAAGAATTTGATAATGTGCTCTGGACATACAAAGATATGTGAAATTGGAAAGCTGTGGATTGCTTATAGAGGAATGAGACAGAAGTTAACAGCACACTTTATTAGAAAAGAAAAGAAAAGAGGCTGTACATTTTTGTAACTATTTACACTACCAAACAGGCTAAGATAAATTCTCATGTGCCAATGACCTGAACAAAACAAGAAGTTCTTCTTCCATAGTGAAAAGAGAAACCACTTAGGAATACAGTGAAATCAAAAGAATAAGTTAAATATATACAGCATTATTTTTCTCTTGGGTACATTAGTCTGAATGTTCGATCCAGTTGAGATACACAGACAAAGAGAGTCCAGAACTCTCTGGACTAAGTGCCAGTTTTGCTAGTGAGAGAAGTATTTCTCAGTGATGAAGAAGTCCATACACTGGACTAGTAATCTTGTAAACTCTGCAACCCATGTGGGCGGAGCAAAGCGGTCAGCCAGTCTCTGTATGTGGATGGATGAAATGAGAAAACATAAGCCAATACTGTGCAGAGTCACTCCTACCAAATTAGAGGTAACATTTCACAGCCATGATGGTTCCTCTGAAAACTGTGATTTATTTGGAGCAAAACATCATGCATTTTGCTTTATATGGAGTTGTGTTTTCAAATTGTCATCTTATTCTGCCAGGAAACACATTGGTAAAATTGATCAGAAAGCCCCCAATGTCGTTCTCTCCACAACCATACTTTGTACAGTGATAACTGAAAGAAATCAATGACACACGGAAGTAAAAACACTAAGTTACGTACCCTGACCTACTTCTTACAGTTGGAGTACATGAAAAGTGAATTCCAAATCTCTGTCTCACATGCCTGGCTTTTTGGTTAACTTTTTATCATGAAATAAAACACCTATACCAAAAAATTTCACGAGGCACGTACAATACTTCAATTTATTGCAAAGGAAAGATCCTAACTAATAATCTGGTGAAGAAATAGAATATCATCTGTCATTCAGAAGCCCACGCATGGTCCCTCCTATTTGCTGTTCTCTCTTTTCTTCCTCCTCAAAGGTAACCACTGTCTTAACATTGAAGTTCATCATTGGCTTTCTTTTTAAAATACGATCTCCTACATTCCTAAACACAACAATTTAGGTTCGCCTGTTTTTGAGCTGTATGTACGTGAAATCATGTAGTCTGCCTCCTTTCATACCTGGATTCCTTTGCTCAACATTCCATGTTGCCACTCATACAATGCAAGGAGCTGTGGTTTTTTTCTGTTTCATTGGTTTCTAGTACTTTTTCCTATGATTTTACCACAAATTTATTTTTCCATTCAACTGCTGATAAACTTTCCAAACAACATTGCTAGGAATATTTTTGTAGATGTGTCTTGCTGTACATGAGCACATATTTCTATATGTGTGGATCTAGAGGTGGGATTGCTGGTCACAGAGTGTGCACACCTTCATCCATAACTCGTCATGCTAAACTATCTTCCAGAGTTCCCAGTTACACCCCCAAGAACAGTGTATGGGAGTCACCCACATTTGATATTGGAGTATCTGCACTACTGTGGTGTTATTATGTAAAGATACTGTAGTGTTCTTAAAATGCTATGTAGGTGATCAGACAGCCTGGGTGGCTCAGTTGGTTAAGCATCTGACTCATGATCTCGGCTCAAGTCATGATCTCACGGTTTGTGAATTCAAGCCCTGTATCGGGATCTACACTGACAGTATGGAGCCTGCTTGAGATTCTCTCTCTCTGCGCCTCCCTTTCTCTCTCTCTCTCTCTGTCTCTCTCTCTCTCAAAATAAATAAACTTTAAAAAAGATTTTCTGTAAGTGGTCATAAGGTACCAATTTCCAGTTGTAAGATAAATACATTTTCTGGGGATATAATGTATAGCATGATGACTATAGTTAACAATAGTTGCTGAGAAAGTAACTCTTAAAAGTCCTCATCACAGGGGAAAAAATTGTAAACATGTGAAGGATGTTAATTAAACTTATTGCAGTAGTCATTCTGCAATACATACATATACCAAACCATCGTGTTGTACATCTTTAATAACGACAGTATTATATGTCAATTATAGCTCAATAAAACTGAGGGGTACAGGGCTTTGTTAACTACCCATGCTCCCTATATCTTTACCTAATCTGTAGCTTGCTTTTTCATTCACTTCATTGGGTCTTTGAGGAAACAAAGGTATTAATTTTATTGTAGTAAAGCTTATCAATCACTTCTTTTATGGTTAGTGAGTTTTTTTTTTTTTGTATCCTGCTTAAAAAAATCTATCCCTGCCCTTATATAATGAAGATTTAGTCATATATTATCTTCTGGAAGATTTGTTATTTACTTTTCATATTTAGATCTACAGTATAATAGTAGTGATTTTTGTTTATGATTTGAAATAGGGTCAAATTTTCTTTTTTTTCATATGAGTAAATTTCTCCCAGTACCATTTATTGAAAAGACTGTTCGTTTTTAACTTCTGTTCAATGCCACCTATTTTCGTTTCCTTCCTCAATATAGAAGAAGAACACAGACTGGATCTTAGGCTATCGGTATTCTCATTCACACGGCAAATTCATAGCTTTGAAAAAGTAGTAGGAATGTTTAGATTTAAGAGCAAATGAATTTACGTATGTGCCCGTCCCCAAGTTTCTCTGCATATACTAATACAGAATTCGCAGAGAGGTCCGTCATCCCGTATTTTTGGTAATAGGCTCCACTCCTACTAAGTGTCATGTGTGTTCACTGTTGAGCAGTGAATGAAACGTCTTGTCAGAGACTCTGAGCACAGCTGGGTTCGACTTGCCTAGCAACAGGGGTTCTAATGTGACTTTTTTATTCTGTAAAATTCATGCCTCTAAAATACTTTATGACATTTGGAAACCCTCTGTCTGTCTTACTGCGAGCCATATGATGAACACCATATGCTGTCAGATGAGAATAGAAGCTATTATGAATTGAAATACGTGGAGTCTAGGGTAAAACTGGTATAGCATATAAAATGTTCATTTTGCACTCTCAGGTGGGTAATAATTTGAGTGATATTTGCCCTTAAAAGAGAAAAAACCAGGGGTGCCTGTATGGCTCAGTCAGGTAAGTGTCCAACTGCGGCTCAGGTCATGATCTCACAGCTTGTGGGCTTGAGCCCCATATCAGGCTCTGTGCCGACAGCTCAGAGCCTGGAGCCTGTTTTGCATTCTGTGTCTCCCTCTCTCTCTGCCCCTCCCCCACTCATGCTCTGTCTCTTTCTCTCTCTCTCTCTCTCCAACAATAAAAAAAACTTTTTTCTTAAAAAAAAAAAAGAGTAAAAACCAGAGGTTTTGTTGTGCTTACCATAAAAGAAGCAGAAGTATAAATAAACAAAGAGAGAGTTCATGATAAAAGGTTTGAAGTAAGCTTTCCCTGTTTGAGTTTTGCGTACTTGACCTTCTAAAACTTCTCGTATCCTGGGCATTTACTCGATCTGGTATTGTGTATCTTTCTTTCAGCCTTAATCTTGAAAACAAACCCAGTGAAGGAGTTTTGGTGTGTGTTTACTTGCTCTCATGCATCTGGCTCTTGGTTCTGGCCTGATTAGTTTGGAGATTTCACCGCCTTTAGGTATTTGCCATTTCAAATTTCAAATTTTTCTTACTTTTTTTTTCTTCAGCATTTCCAGGCTCTCTTGGAATGTTTTTATTTCTAGAAATCAAAACCTAAATTCTTCAGTCAGCTTAAGGTAACGCTTCCAAAATTATTCTATATTCTATCAAAGCTCTAATTCATTTACGGGAACCTACCTAATTCTCAGCTAAGGCAAAACTCAGCAGAAAGAGGAGATATGATAAAAATGCAAAAAAGAGGAACAGGGAAGAGAAAGTGTTTGGTAATAGACAGGTCTAGCCAATGAAAATGTGCCACTAAATCATATTAGATTTTTAAGCTCTATCACTAAAATATGCTGAAGAATCTACTGATATTAACTGTGCATTGGTTACACACATGTGTATGCACATGACATATTACTGATTATATAACAGTTTGATAATATAAAAATGTGTTGGATGTAATTTTGTGCTGGACAACATATTGCCACTTGTATTATGTACATACTTTATATTTTATATTATTAATGATACCGTTTTTGAAATAAAAAATCCTTAATTTTAATCCTATTTTATGAGTATGATAATACACATTTAGATTTATGATGTATTCTATTTTTTTGATTACTGTCTTTCAATGAAATCTATTAATCATCTGCTCAGCCTCAGAATCCATCGATATATGTACACTTAATGAGCTATTCACTGCAATAGCATTTTTATTTTAGAAATCTAAAATTCAGGATGACTGGGTCGTTTAGTCATTTGAATGTTCCACTTTGGTTCAGGTCATGATCTCACAAGTTCCTAAGTTCAAGCCCCACATCAAGCTCTCTGCTGTCAGTGCAGAGCCTGCTTCAGATCCCCTGTCTCCCTCTTTGCCCCTCCTCCTCAATCCCCTCAAAAATAATAAACACTTAAAAATAAATAAATAAATAAATAAATATATTATCTTTGACCCTGAAGTGACAGTAGGTGCTATATATGTATAGGTCTGGGGCAAAGCCAAATCTGGAGTCAGTATACTTACAACCCCCACGTAGGACCTAGTGTCCTTATACGCTCACACATCCACTTAGGACTCCAAAGCAAATAAGCAAGCAGCAGGCTCAAGTCTCTTTACCAGGATGATTTCATAAGCCACAATAATAGCTACCATTTCTGAGCAATCCGAATTGTGCCAGATACTTTGCATGTACTATTTCTAATCCTTAAATGAAATGTGAAAAGTTATCTGTCTTCTAAATATGAGAAAACAGCCTCAGATATTCCACCACTGGCCTGGTAAGTTTCAGAAGCAGTTTATTTGGCCCACGCATCTGCTCTATCTACTGAGGTAAACTCAAGTTTACAGGAAAACACAAGGAGAAAGAAAAATGTGAGCATGAATGATCCTAACAGAAGGTAAAAGAAAGCCTTTTCCAATATCTGACTCCAGGTGTAAAGAAGTTAAATTTGTGCATAATCACCCAATGTTGACACTAACCTAGTTGATCAGTACAGATTTATGTTTCTAGGAGTAAAACACAGCCACGGTAAAAAAAAAAAATAATAATAATAATAACGTAGGTTTTAAACTGTCCATATGCTTTTTTAAATTCTTTTAAATGTTTATTTACTTACTTTGAGAGGGAGAGAAAGAGAGAGCACATGTGAGTGGGAGAGGGGCAGAGAGAAAGGGAGAGAGAGAGAGAGAGAGAATCCCAAGCAGGCTCTACATTGTCAGCACAGAGCCCAGTGTAGGGCTTGAACTCACGAACCATGAGATCATGACCTGAGCCAAAATCAAAAGTTGGACACTTAACGGACTGAGCCCACGTGCCCTGACCATGTGGTTTTAAATCTTAATTCTGCCCCTTCCTAGATGTGCAGACTGGGGCAGGTCGCACATCATCTGTAAGTCTGACTTTTCTCATCTGTGCAATGGGGATATTTGTATCACACTATGTAAGCTGTCTGTGCTTCACTAGAAAATGCATCACAATTATTATCATATGTAGGCAGTCCATAAGGGGCAGATATCTTCACTGAGGTCACATTATCTAATGTGTTAATTTTATTGTATTTAAATTTAACTTTTGTAAGCATTAGTTGAATTGAAGGAGTAAATGCAAATTCCAGCACATATATATGTGCTAACTGTTGTCATTATAAAAACAAAAAAAGAACAATTACAGCAGCTACTAGAGACCATCAGCATGACCATCATTGACTTTGTCTTGGCCTGGGATTTCAGGGATCATCAGGGAAATACAAATCAAAACTACAATGCGGTATCACCTCGTACCTGTCAGAATGGCTAAAGTTAACAACACAAGAAACAACAGGTGTTGGTGAAGATGTGGAGCAAGGGGAACCTGGTGGGAATATAAAATGGTGCAGCCATTCTGGAGAACAGTATGAAGGTTCCTCAAAAAATTAAAAATAGAACTACCCTACAACCCAGAAACTGGACTAGTAGGTATTTACCCAAAGGATAAAAAATACACTTTTAAGGAAGTATATGATATTTATAGCGACCTTATCAACAATAAACAAACTAAGGAGAGAGCCCAAATGTCTACTGAATGATAAATGGTTAAATAAGATGTGGTATATGTAAACAAAGGAATATTACATAGCTATCAAAAAGAATGAAATCTTGCCATTTACAATGACATGGATGGAACTTTAGTGTATGATGCTAAGTGAAATAAGTCAACAGAAGAAAGACAAATCCCATATGATTTCACTCATGTAGAATTTAAGAAACAATTTAAGAATTTAAAGAAACAAAACAGATGAACATATGTGAAGGAGAAAAAAAGAGAGATGGGGACACAAATCTTAAGAAACTCTTAAAGATACAGAATAAACAGGGTTGGTGGAGGGTGACGGTGGGGGATGGGATAGATGGGGGATGGACATTAAGGATAGCACTTGTGATGAGCACTGGGTGTTGTGTAAAAGTGAAGATTCACTGAATTCTACTCCTGAAACTAATATTGCACTGTATGTTAACTTACTAGAATTTAAATAAAAATTTGAGAAGAAAAAAATGTGCCTACTCATTAGTGGCCATGTATAATGAATATCTCAATCTGAGATGTAATGCACATGATTAATAATAAGAGGTCACATGTATCTGGTTTTTATAAAGTGCTTGGGATTCTCTCTCTCTCTCCTGCTGCCCCTCTCCCCTGCTCATGCTCTCTCCCTCTCTCTAAAATAAATAAATAAATAAATTAATTAATTAATTAATTAATTAAAGGCTTCTGGTCTAAGAAAATTCTCAGCAGTTCTTGGGCCCCACTGTGAAGACCCCTAGTAGGCTTATTTCTTCAGCACAAGACTGTTGGATGACCTTTAAATGTTGAGAATGTCATAGAATAGAAATCACATTCCCTGGGCAGTTGAACACACATGGTGTCACTCAAAGGAGATGTCTGCCAGGCTCACACAGGGAGCAGTTTGGAGGGCTGGGGCCATGCTGTGATGGCTCATGATTAATGGACTCCTCAGAAACTCTAAAAAAAGAAAAGGTAAATAAGGAGTCAAAACACAATCTCTCTTCTTCCCCATGTGTATCTCTTAGGACCCACCCTTATTCACTATGACCTCATTTTCACTTAACTAGTCAGATATGCAAAGGGCATATTTATTTCCAAATCAGATCACATTCTGAGGTTCCAAGTGAACATGAATTTTGGGAGGACAGTACTCAACCCACTACAAACATTAACGGTAACTATTGCTAATTTACCACAAACAACAACAGGAGGAACTGTGATCTGAATTTTATATTGGAATCTCTCCTCTACAATGATTCATGGGTCTAATTTCTCTCTCCTGATAGTGAGGACATGATCATATGGGCAGTGTTTGACTTGGTTTTCCAAAAAGCACTTTTAGCTTCTTTATATACCTACAATGGCAAGTGACTTGGTTGGTTTCTGTAGGTAGTCTATTTATGCAATTAAAGGAGACTATCATTGAGTCAAAGGCTCATCTAATTAGCTGGAATAATAAATCAAACCCAAGTGATTTGGCTGTTCTCAATCACACAGCTCTTTTTTAAGGTCACTACCAAGGTGTATGCAATTAGCAGCTTGTCTCCCTGAAGGAATAATCTGGCCAGACTAAACTGTTCCATGGTGGGAGAAGTAACTTGGCAACCATCAGCTGTGCTGTTATAATAAACAGCCTCGATGTTATCCTCCATTTACTGCAACCTAAATTATTTTCTCTTTCTCTCTTTGCTCCTTTTTGTTTTCTTTTTGCTCTTAAACAATTCCTTGATTCAAAGAAATTTGTTGTTTTATCCTATTTATTTTAGTCACATATTTGAAACATCAGTCAACATTATATCTTTAATCCCTTTTTTTGGCTTTATTGAAGTATATTTGACAAGGGCAAGCATTTTTTTTAAAAAAGAACTATTTTGCTTGTAGCTTCATGTTTATTTTGGTTTTCTACTTTAGAGTTCTTATATACAAGCTGCCTTCAGGAGAAATCAAATTTTAACTCCAAAATTTACCTAATGGTCCATTTAAACCTTTTGTCTTCAATAAAGACAGTAATACTTAACACATCTAATGCAGAGAGTATGCTCCTTAGAAACTTGTTTCTTCTTCTGTTTCATGGTATCCTCTCCCTGGTCCTCCCTCCGCTGAATGTCCTTAATGTCTCTTTCATGATCTCCCTCCAGCTCCTGCTCTTATTTCCTCTCTCTACCAGGTTCGAGCCCCATCTTCTCACAATATCCTCATAAAGGCTTCCCCTTGAGGGACATCCTGCAATCCCGGAGCATCAACTATCACTGATTCCCTCATGACTCTCAGGTGAACTCTAAAACCTGATGTCTCTCCATAAAACAGATCCATCTTCCCATCTCTGGATGTGAAAAAAGGCACAAACAATGTAGTAGGGTGGAAATGAGGGGGAGCCTGTGGAATTAGGAAGAAGATCATCCTGGCTGGCACAGAACACTCCTCTTAGAAGTTGGGAGGTAAATTGTAGAGACAAAGACCAGATGATATGGGGAGACTGAATGCCAGAGTAAAGAGTTTGAATGTCCTCTGTGTAAGGTCTGGAAGTCCCAATATGGAAGATTGAACGTGGTATCTGAGGCAGATCAGCCTGGTGGTCAGGTATAAGATGAATCCGGCTGTGGGAAACTGGTCAGAGGGCAGCTGAGGCAATTAATGAGGAAGATGTGGCAAAAATGAAGAAAGAATAAATCTAAGAGCTAATATGCAAGAAGAATCAATAGGTCCCCATGGCAGATTCAATGTAGGAGACACAGAAGCAGGAGATAAGATAGAGGTGCGGTGTGATGAAGAAGGAAGTGTGGAAACCAGGAACGAATTCATTCTCAACCTTGTCACCGAAGAGCTATTTGAACTTGAATAAATGTCTTAGCCTTCCTGAGTGCCCATAAAATGAGGGAATTAGACTGGATGACTTCTACGATTTCTTTCCACCTTGACTTTAGTCAAGTTTAGTAGTGCTCAAGAGCCAGCTTAGATTTATCATGGGCTCTGCTGCATCTCTGCTCACTTACTATAAACAGAAATATTTTCCTTATTGGGGTTACAGATTAGTTAACTTTGAAATGAAGCACTGGATTTGGATTTACTTCCAAAGCATATCCATAAACATCTTTCTGTGCCCCATATTCATCTTTTATTCAGCAACTCTGGCATCTTGATGGTGAGTTAGGGGAGGACAAGAGAGAAACATATTCTGCAAATGTATGTTTGGTTATTAATCTTCTTTGCAACCAAATTCTTAAATGTAAATCCTCAGGAGACATGCATATGTATATTTTAAGAAGTTAAAGAAAACTGATTAAAAAAAATTTTAACTGCCATTATTTAAATCTCCAAATATATAGTGCCCTTAAGAAGCTATACCCATGGGACACCGGGGTGGCTCAGTCGGTTGAATGTCTGGCTTCGGCTCAGGTCATGATCTCATGGTTTGAGCCCCGTGTCAGGCTCTGTGCTGACAGCTAGCTCAGAGCCTGGAGCCTGTCTTCAGATTCTGTTTCTCCTTCTCTCTCTGACCCTCCCCTGCTCACACTGTCTCTCTCTCTCTCTCTCTCTCAAAAATAAATAAAACATTAAAAAAAATTTTAAGAAGCTATACCCAGGGTTCTAAGTCTATATCATGACACTTGAAGGCTCTTACAAACTGGTCCTTAATAACTGTCTCCTCTTTTTTTTTTTTTCACGCATGCAAAAGCAAAGGGCTTTATTACAGGCCTAGGCTCGCCAGGGCCTAAACTCGGCAGACTTTACTGCGTGGTGGATCCATGCTGAGAGCCCTGAACAAAGGTAGGGTAGGGCTTTTATGAGTTTGGGAAGGGGGAGTTACAGGAAACTGTGACATAGGTACAGTGATCCAATCATTATCATACAATATTATTGACAGCGGGTTTAACCATTCACATTGCCTAGAGTATTTGTTACTTTTGGCGGGACCCAATCACAACATTTAGAGTATTGACCAATGACAGAGTGGGCCCAGGACCCTCACCTAGGGCGTGATTAGCCTTAGCCTCCATCTTTAGGCCTGCCCTTAGAAATGTTAAAGGTGTTAGCTGGCCTTTCCTGACTGGGCATTATAAGGGTGGTCCCTCTTGCCTTGGGGGATGTGTGCCCTTCTATTGTCTCATGGAGTCAGTTTCAGACCTGCATCCTTACATTCCCCCCTCTGTCTTGTAACTGACCCAATCCTGGGTCAGCTGAGTTACCATTGTTCCCCTAAAGCCTGGCATAGCCCTCCTTGGTGTAAGGGGAATTTCTTACCCTGTAAAGGGCATAGGGAAGGAGAGTTTACCCAATTTTCGCCAGTCTCCATGGTTAATTTGGTGAGGGTCTCTTTTAGGGTTTCTAATATCTGGTGCTGTCTGGTTTACCAAAGTAAGAATGACAGCCAATTTTTTCCGGATCCTTGGGCATATAAGTGCAATACGCCTTCATAATTCTTTCTACATTACTAACCCTAGCCAAATTGGTGGCCCATCTAGTGGCCACTCGAAGATCCCCCATTAGAGTCTGGCGGTAGAGGCGTAGGCTCCCCTTACCTTTTGACGTGTTGAAATTCCATGCCTAGATCAGAGGCAATTAATACCAACAGAACATCCTATCAGGAACTTTTGCTGTTTCCACAGCTTTCTGGGGCAACATTTGCCAGTCTGATGACAAAAAGACAAAACAATAACTGTCTCCTCTTAGCCTCACTTCAAAGAGAAAACAAGGCAGGAGCTATTTCCCTTTCACAAATATATATTTATGCAGATGTTCCTCAACTTACACTGGGGTTATGTCCTGACAAACCCATTATAGTTTGAAAATATCGTCAGTCAAAAGTCCATTTAATACACCTACCCAAATAACATCAAAGCATAACCTCACCTACCTTAACTATGCTCAGAACACTTACATCAGGCTGTAGGTGGGTGAAATCACCTAACACGATGCCTATTTTATAATAAAATGTTGAGGATCTTGTGTAATTTATTGAATAGTACATTGAGAGTCAAGAACAGAATGGTTGCCAGACACAGAATGCATGTAAATGTATTTGGTGCTTTACCCTCATGATTGTGACGCCAACTGGGAGCCATTTCACAAAAGAAGTATCACTAGCCCAGGAAAAGATCAAAATTCAAAATGCACTGTACAGTTCCTACTGAAAGGATATCACTTTCACACCATCATAAAGTTGAAAAATCCTAGGTAGAATCATCGTAAGTCAGGGACTGTCTGTATTAACATATAGATCTGAGGGTCAGAAGTCTGACACAGCACTCAGTCAGGAAGTTGGCGGGACCTTCTGGAGGCTCTAGGAAAGAACTCATTTCCTTGCTTTTCCAGCTTCCAGAAATTGCCTGCTTTCTCCTTCAAGAAGGCCAGCAGCATTGAACCGGCATTGTGAGGAGCATCTCCCTCTGACCACAGCCAGGGAAGATTTTCTACTTTTCAGATCATATGGGATTAAATTGCGCTCACCTGGATAATCCAGAGTAATCTTCCTAACTCAGTTTCATTTAATCTTTCCACTTAATTTAATCACATGTACAAAGTCCTGGTTTGCTGTGTAAAGTAATACAGTCACAGGCATTAGGAAATGGACTTTTTTGTTTAATTTTTGAGTATAGTTGACACACAATGCTATGTTAGTTTCAGTTCTGTAACAGTGATTCAACTTCTCTGTATGTGATGCTACCCTCACCAGGAGTGAGCTGCCATCTGTCACCATATAACCCAGGGACTATATTCCTTGTGCGGTGCCTTTTATTCCCATGACTTATTCACTCCCTAACTGGAAACCTGTATCTCACACACCCCTGGGCCATTTTGTCCATCCCTCCCTCCCTCTTCCCATCAGTATGTTCTCTGTATTTATAGGTTTGATTCTGCTTTTTGTTTGTCTACTCATTTGTTTTGTTTTTTAGATTCCACATTTGAGTGAATTTATACAATTCACCAAAACAACAAACAGTCCAATTAAAAAACGGGCAGAGGATCTAAATAGAAATTTTTCCAAAGAAGACATATAGACACATGAAAAGATGGTCAACATCACTAATCATCAGGTAAATGCAAATCCAAGCACAATGAGATACCACCATATACCTGTCAGAACGACTAAAATGAAAAAGACAAGAAATAACAAGGGTTGGCAAGGATGGGGGGTGGAAAGGAACACTTGTGCACTGTTGGTGGACATGTAAATTGGTGCAGCTACTGTGGAAATCAGTACGGAGGCTCCTCAAAAACTTAAAAATAGATGATATGATATGATACAAAAATTCCACCACTGGGTATTTTCCCAAAGCAAACAAAACCACTAATTCATATCCCTATGTTTATGGCAACATTATTTACAATAGCCAAGATATGGAAGCAACCAAAGTGTCCATCAATAGATAAATGGATAAAGAAGGTGTTATATATATATGTGTGTGTGTGTGTGTGTGTGTGTGTGTGTGTGTATATACACACACACACATATATAATGTATACTATTCTTTGTTACAACTGCATGATATTCCATATGTTCCATGATATTCCATATATTATATTACAATATATATAACAAATATATATAACAAAGAATGAGATCTTGCCATTTGCAACAACATGGATGGACCTAAAGTGTATTATGCTAAGTGAAGTAAGACAAACAGAGAAAGACAAATACCACATGATTTCACTCATGTGGATTCTAAAAACAAAACAAAGGAAGTGGATGCTTTGAGGGGCCATTATTCTGCCTACCAAAATGGCATAAGGGATACAATTATTAGCTGTTGGTCTGTCAGTCATTCATTTTGAAGTTTCCTTGATAAAACTCTGTAGCAGTCAAAAGAAAACAAAAAGGAAATGCCTTAGTAACAAAACTGTGGGCACAGAAGGACACATTTGCTATGTCATCAACAGCATAAGTCAGTGGCCAATGGAAATTACTAAAAAGGACAGTACTGATGCCTACATATTACACATATATATGTAAGAAAGCATATATGTATATATATATAAGCCAAGGGTTCTTCCAACACCCTCTTATTTGTTTAGGTATTTTTCTCCTCTTCCAGTTTTATTGAAATATAATTGACATATAGCACCGTCTAAGTTTAGGGCATACAGCAAAATGACTTAACATATGTTGCTAAATGATTACTACAATAAGGTTGGTTAATTTGTTTAGGTCTTTAACATCTGGAAAACAGGGCTTATATTCAGAGAAGCTTACTATGATTAATAAGAAATCCTTGCTAAAAGAAAATGGTGCCTGTTCCTCATTAGAATTCCCAATACATTTACTTCTATTTTGCCTATTTTTAACTGTTTTTCCAAGCTCTTTGATATTTTTTTTGTATTGTTTTAATGTTTATTTATTTTGAGAAAGAGGGTGCATGAACATGAGTGGGGGAGGGGTGGTGAGGGATGGAGACAGAGAATCCCAAACAGGCTCTGCCCTGTCAGCACAGAGAACAACATGGGGCTCCATCTCATTAAACATGAGACCATGACCTGAGCCAAAATCGGGTCGGAGCCTTGACATACTGAGCCATCCAGGCACCCCTAAACTCTTAGAGATTTTTAAACTATATTTTAATCTCTTGTTCTCAAAATGATATTCTTGATGTTTTAAAAAACAAAAAGCCATTTTTTAAAGGAGTAACATTTTTAAATTTTTTAAAGTAGTCTCAACACTCAGTGTGGGGCACGAACTCATGACCCAATGATCAAGCCTCACATACTTTACCAACTGAGACAGCCAGGTGCTCCCAAAAAGCCATTTAAAAAATATTTTAAGAGATAAGTAGTCCCGATGTTAAATAACCTCTGAAACATTATCATGAAGCAAGGGCTTAATTTGTGCCAGATCTGGCAACTTGGGTGTTGGGGGTGGGCCAGGGAGGGAGCACGGGGAAATGTGTTCTTATGAGGCCTGTGAGGAAAGACAGAAAACAACAACAACAACAACACAACAATTCTTTCTTTTGACTCCTAAAGCTCTGCAATTTAACAAAGCTCTCATTACTCATTCTTTTCTTTTTTGTTTTTCCATTTTTTTCAACTTGTGAAATGGTATGGAATGATATATACTTTAATTTTTTTCCATTTATGATTTGATTGCATATATTTTCTCTGTACTTATAAATAAAACTGATAATGCAATTACAATGCATAATGTACTGACTTCTCTTAAATGCTTAACAACAGGGGCCGCAGAACTTTGAAAACATGCTCTGTCCAAACCAATCATCGCCATGTAACTCACAGTAAGACTGCCAGTAGAGTGCATGAAACAAAGTTCTTGAGCTTCTCCTATGGACTTTGCAAATGCCTTCTCTTTATTTTCAGGAACCATTTTGGAAACGTGGATAAATGTTCACAGGTGGTAGAGACAAGAGACTGCTGTAAAGAAATGTCTCAAATTTAACCAGATGCTGTTGACCCTGCTAAGGTGTAAACACTCTCTTTATGTTCTTGAAATCATCAGTAAGATCTGTTACCCACTAATAGCTTTGGGGGAGTCAGAGATTCATTTTATTTGTTTATTGTGGAAATTGTGAAAAGTCTGAGCACTTCATCTGTTCCATGAGACATGTTACAGGGCAGCAAATAAACTGAACTCTGTCTCCAGAAGCTTGGGCTCAGAACAGGATGTGACCACAAGTAGGTGGTCAGGACTAACACAGGCAACAGAGGGGATGAGGGTTCGAACTAATCTTCAGTAGGTCTTGATAGGGGACCCAAGCTGATGTCTGCGTTAGAGAATAAATCAAAATATTTCTCTGGCTAGCCTCTCAGTGCCTTGCAAAGCCATTTTTACCTCTAAGTACTTCTTAAGTCAATATATACTCATTATATAAAGGCTAAGTATGTAATTATGTGTTTGCTTATCTTTCCTAAGAAAAGAATATCAAAAATATTCTGCATTCAGGAAATGCCCATGCAAAGTTGATGCTTTCCTTCTATTTTTTTATCTCAACCATTCAAGTTGGGGAATCCTAAATAGAACTTTAAAAACCTCTCATATGGTTCTATACACTACGTATAGCTGATTTGATCATATTTCTCATTTCCATTTCATATCCCTAGACGCACAGCATGTTACTTCTCCTCTGTTGTAATTTGTGTTCCTCTGATTCATTTCTGTGTTTCACACGACCTGACATTCATGTTCATCATTCCCCTGATATTACCAGAGCCGGTGACATTCCTCTGAGTCAAACCCAGTGCCTTTTCTCTCATTTTCTTTTAAACTTTCCTTATCTTATCATGCCCTTGACCGTAGTATTTTTCTTTATCTTCTGACTAGTATTAGCTTCATGGATATCCCATACTCCTAGGACTTACAATGGCTTATCTTGTCTTTTAGGAAAAGGCCTTTTGTGTTTTCTTTGCCTATTCCTATTTTTCTCTCTCTTAGTGTTTCAAAACCCCTACCTGGCCTGGAGCACCCGGGTGGCTCAGTCAGTTAATTGTCTGACTCCAGCTCAGGTCATTTTTTTGCAGTTCACAAGTTCAAGCCCTGCATCATGCTCTGTGCTGACAGCTTGGAGCCTGGAGCCTGCTTTGGATCCTGTCTTCCTCTCTCTCTGCCCCTCCCCAACTGGTGCTCTCTGTCTCTCAAAAATAAAAGTTAAAAAAAAAGAAAAAGAAAAAAAATCCCCTACCTGGCCAAATCTACCTTCTAATTATTTTGTTCATTAAGTCTTTTTATGTATTACTACCTATATGTAGGTGACCCTAACATTGCTTACCCAATCAATGATTTTAATAAAATGCACCCTGGATTTTTATTTCCTATTTTTTGTCTCTCCAAAAAAGAATTATTTCTTCGAACAACTCACTATGCTTTCAAATCCTCTGTATATGGATAATATCAGGGTCTATTTTAGTGTCTGATATTCTAAACTTAATATATATATTAAAGAGTCTGAGCACTTCACCTGTTCCATGAGATATGTCATAGGGCTGCACATAAGCCCTGTCAGTTATATAAGATATTTCAGCAGAAGCTTGAGCATAAGAGAGATTTGACTATAAGATGATCAGGGTAACACAAGCAACAGAATAGATAGGGTCTGAACTGCTCTTATGATATATACATATAGGTATATACATATACAAATATATATATATATATATATATATATACATGTGTATATATAAGAGCATTTCAAGAGCAGAGTGTTTGAAGAAAATAATTTTACATAGTTTTTATTCTATTTCTTATTCTATTCCGTTTAGAACAGATATTCCTTAACTGCACATTTTATGCAGGATTATATGCCAGGTAGGATAAGAGATTAAAAATAAATGCAAAACACCTCTGCCTGCAATCACTCACAAACTAGACCACTAACTTCAGAATGAGCAGTAATACAAGAGGAAATATATAATGTTTCATAAGTTCTTCTGACAACAGAGAACTTCATCAGGTTGGGTTGAGGTGGATTTTCAAAAAGTCTTATACAGCAAGAGACCATATTTTTCTCTGTGGCAGTACCTAGTCCACTGTAAATACCATAAAATACCAGATACATGGGTGGATGAATGGGTTGGTAGGTATGAAACAGACAAATAACCTTTGAGTCAAATTATAATGGAAAGGAAAGAACTCAACAGGCAAAGCACATTGGAGAAAGACATTTTAAGTGGAGAGAAAACCAAGAGCAGACACTATAAGGTGGAAAATCAAGATATTTAGGGCAGAACAATAGCTCAATTTGGCTGGGTATCAGGTATGTGAGAAGAAATAGGAAAGTCTACTTAATAAATTAATTCAGGGCCTTAAGAACTGAAATCCCAGCTTTGATTATCAGCCAGTGCAAATCCTCCGTACCAGCTGCGAAAATACTGAAATCTTCCATATCATTTGGAGACAATATAATAGAAACTGAAATAAGCAATGCCAATTGAAAATAAAAATTCAAATGTGAATTCATTAGTTCAAACCTAGAGTTGAAGGCTGTCACAACAACCATTGTAATTTGGGACTCCTGTCACACCAGCATCTGAGAATATTTCCATCACGGTCTACCTGTCCTGCTGAGGTCACGCAACCTGGGTGCCTTCCTGAACATTTTTATAAGGCCCTGCTCCATGAGAATAGCCAGTTTATCACCATCTTCATTTGCTGCGGCTTCCAAATGGTTCACTTTTTCCTTGAATTATCATCTATTGTACAGGTCGTACACAAACACCTTGTGACTCTTGTGTAGGTCATAAGTGTGCAATGTTTTGAAAGTCACAAATTTACACAAATAAATGTTTTTAAATAAACATTTAGAATGAAGATGCGGATGCGGTGCCTGGGTGGTTCAGTCATTTAAGCATCCAACTTTGGCTCAGGTCATGATCTCCCGGTTCATGGGTTTGAGCCCTGCATCAGGCTCTGTGCCAACAGCTCTGAGCCTGGAGCCTGCTTTGGATTCTGTGTCTCCCCCTCTCTCTGCAACGCCCCCCCCCCAATGCTCTGTCTCTGTCTCTTAAAAATAAATAAATATTAACAATTTTTTAAAAAAAGAATGAAGCGGCAGGATATTTTGGATAAGTCTGTAACTTTTCTTATAAGCATGCTCATCAGAATGTATGACAGAAAAAAGGAAAAAAAGAAATTCATACTGAATCTCAGCCCAGGTTGGTTTGATGGGAAAATTAAAACAGCCCAGAAGCTCTTCTAAGACACGCTAAGAATTAGCAGACAATGCACACATTATGTGCGTCTCTACAATGAGAAAAAATGATTTTTTCAACAAAAATATAAGTGGGTTATTATTACTATTAACAAATATTGGATACAAATGATGCTCCAAATGACATCATTCAAAATTAAATTTGCAACACATTTACATATTATCTCAAAATGACAGTTTGTTCTGTTAAATGTCATGGTTCAAATAAAGAAAATTTTAAGTTTCTATTACTGTCAATTATATAGTGAACACAATCTGGTATTTTCAGATTTTCCAGAACTTAAAAAAATGAATACAATGTATATATCATTATAAACTTGACTTATGGCACGCGCCCACACACACACACACACACCCACACACACACACACACACAGTGAAACAAGAAAGCCACTTTTGGGAAAACTTACTAATTTATCATTATCAACTATGTTTCAGCTTTTATATGAAAGTATTTTAATATTTCAATTAAAGCATTACCTTTAGTATTTGTGGATAGTTTAGTGGTTTTTGTGGGTCTCAGGAAGGTGGGATGATATAGATAAAATGACTTATCAAATGTTATGGTGGGAGCTCAGGAAAAACGGCTTCACTGTCAGATGCGTAATGAATTTTGGAGAAACTACCGGTGGAGAAAGTCTTGAGTATTAGCCCAAATATTACAAAAATTCCTAGATGTTCTAAGTTGGCATTTCACTCTCTGGGTGATCCAATAAAATATAATTCAAGTAAATCCTTTTAAATCCCTTGTTTAAAATGTGAATCAAATACCACGGAGAATTAAAGAATATGAGAGCTAATGTATGAAATAACAAATTTGACTGGATTATTTAGATCTGATGATCAGCATAGTAAAAAAAAAAAGAGAGAGATGCAGAATATATAAAATTCCCAGATACTATCTTAAAGTCTAGAATTTTTAAAATGTGATTGAGGTTGGTTTACTACAAGCTGAAAGAAGATTCACTCAATACTATGACCTGTATCACTGATGATAGAAGTCATCCTATGGGGAACTTTTTAAAAGAGCTGATGTCAAATAATGGTTCAGATAAAGATATTATTTATCTAATGATGTCCATTGTCAAATCATGATATGGCCATAACAATAATTTGGTAATTACTAGAATATTTTGATGAAAAATCTACATTACAAATTATACTACAAGTGGGCCAGTGATAGAATGAAAGATACATAACAGATGGATGGATGGATGGATTGTTGGATGGATGAATAGATGGATACCTCTCTTATACTGAGTTTTTAAAATTTAGAATATCATCAGCCACTTCCTCCATGCAGCATGACAGTGGAAATATATGGATGGGTATGAATTAGAAATAGACCTGAGTTTGATCCTAACTCTGCCATTTCCCAGCTATGTGACTTAGCAAGTCACAAACCCCCCCTAAAAGGATTTCCCCACTTTAGGGAAGATGAACAAGAATGCTTGCTTCATAGGGTGACTGTAAAAGCTCTTGAAATCATGTACATAGACTGCATTCAACAAACACAGACAGTGCTCCTCCTCCTCTCAGAAAAATTATACTGGACGCACTGGCCAGGCTGATCGTAGCTTCTGACTCCATGACAGTATGTTTCCTAGCTCATATTATTTCCTTTGAAATTCTGAAGGAAAAGTTAAAATTAGCACTTTGAGTAAGTGTGCTCGAAAGTAAACACTACTACTGCTACTGTTTTTCCTAAAGCCATCCTGGTTGATACAAATACTCATTTAACAGAGTATAAGCTCCATGAATTGCTTCTTGTCTATCTTATGTATCACTTGTCTTAAGGCAGGAAACAGTCCCTGATACAGAAGAGTAGTTCAGGATGTGAATGAGTGAATGAAATGAATTAATTTATCCTAAAGGGAAAAAGAGACATTGAGTTATTGGCAAGAGGAAGCTTGAGAGATGGGGTCATGAAACTCACTTACACCACAAATTTGATGTATTATAAATATCCATTTTTTTCTTGCTTTTCTCCCCCATACTTACTTGGATATTTGTCAAAGCCTCCACATAACAGCTAGTAGGAAAAGAAATGAACTCAATGTAAAATATGGATTAACAGCTTAGAGCAAAGCCAAAATTTAAATCACTACTTTCAAACTGAGGAACATGACCCATTAGCTGGTCATGATTTTTAGTTTAGTGGGTTATCACCATCATTGATTTTTTAAAGAAAAGAATAGAATACAATGAAAAACTGTATCAGAATTACACAGATTCAGCATTATTTGATGGAATGTATTTTAGTGCCCCTGTGCCCCTGTACCGGCGTGTGTGACTCTGTGTGTGTGTGTGTGTGTGTGTGTGTGTGTGTGTATTCTTACTGGAAAATCTATTATTTACTGTGGAATCACTGAAGAATTGAAAAGACAGTGATGTAAACAGTCCATTTGGTTGCTTTTAGTTCCTTTTGGATAAAAATTTCACATAGCCTCCTCCACTCGGGTCTGCTCCCTGAGATGGTTGAGGTATGAAGGAACGCTGTGAGCATGGGACCCAAGGCTTGGTGGTGGACATACTAAGTGGGTGTCTGAAAGAAATTAAATGACTCCTCTCTCAACACGACCTGCCTCTCAATCTTCTTGCTTTGCTGTAAAATTCTAAGAATCTGAAGGTTATCCCTTTTCCTCCTTATCTTCCCAGGGTAAAAATGTAAATCTCCTCATTGACGCCTCCCTCTATCCTAAGAAGAAAGGATTGGATGCACTTTAATAATTTTCTAAATGTTACTCTTTCAACATTTAGTAAAATAAGAGAAGCAGCATTTCTCCAGGAGGACTTGAGGACAAGCATGCCCATCCCAGACCAGGAAAGTTCCTGCCCTGCCTGGGGTTGGGGCTGTCAAGGATGTGGGGAAGAGCCCACAGCATATACATGAATTATATGAGAAGCTATTTCAAACCACCTTATAGCTGAGATATCGTGCAAGCAGAGGAGAGAGAGGGTGCATTCTTCCTCTGCCATCTCCACCATTGTTTGAGACCGAAATCATTTCTAGTTTTTATCTGAGTCCCTAAACTATCTTCTCAACAATTTCCATAGTAAATTAATTAATAAAAATCAGTTTTGTTTTAATTTCATTGTGTGAGCCTCTTCTTTGTCTTTTTTAAAATTTTTTAATGTTTATTTATTTTTTAGAGAGAAACAGACAGAGTGTGAGAGGTGGAGAACAGAGAGAGGAAGACACAGAATCCGAAACAGGCTCCAGGCTCTGAGCTGTCAACACAGAGCCTGATGCAGGGCTTGAACTCATGAACTGCAAGATCATGACCTAGCTGAAGTCAGACACTTAACTGACTAAGCCACCCAGGTGCCCCTATGAGCCTCTTTTTTCTAGAATCAAATCATTTTTGCACAGCTAGAAAGCCAGATCAAAAATTTCAGAGGGTTGGCAGTAAACCTGGGAACTTTTCTGCCCTCTGAGAGACTGAATATACAAATGGACAATGTCTAGACCATAGATAAAAATAAACTCTGACCCACACGCTACAGCAACCTTCCTGGAAACCAACCCTTATCTATAGTAATCAGTCTGGAAAGTCATCCTGCTCGAAGTCAGACACAGAGGAATTCAGACTCCTATCTCTACTAACAATCCAGGAAACTAAACAATAATTTCGGTTGTTGTTTAACAATTGGTTCCAAATGTCCAGGACTTGATTAACAACATTCAGCATCCTTAATTTTGTCCCTGTTTCCAGTTTAGGAGAAAGCCAACATGTAGAGAAAGCCCAAATATGCACCCAAAACCAACCATATCAGATACCCTCCTTCTCGTTAGCCCATCAGAGTGCACCTGAAGCCTTTTTCTGTTTCCCCCAGTATAAATTTTTTCTGTTTCAGCATAAATCTTCTCACTACTCTGCCTGCCTTAGAGTCGCTGCCAAATGCAAATGATGGTGATGGACTTTCATGCTATAGCAAGCTCTAAAATAAATCGCCTTTGATTTCCATATTGGCTGGTTTTCACTTATTTCCACATGTCAATTCACAATCTTCTTGAAATATTTACTAATAATGTTCTTCTTTGTCTTTTACTATTGGTTTTTAGAAGGGCATTTAGTTTTGTACTTGAATTTGATACTAGTTCCTCAAGTAGGTTGGAATAGGTCTTGAATTAAGAATCATTATCTATTTCTTCTGAAAGATCCTCCATGGAATGCAAAGTCCATCACAGAAAAGAAGCATTTCCCTGCAGCTGAACTCCCAGAGAGAAGTAGGTTTGTTGTGTATCATTTTGCAATCATTTTATAAATAGCCTACCCTTCAACCCTTTGCACAGCTGAGATTAGAGCTTAGAACTGCTACCCAGTGAGACCTTATGACAGAGCTTCCTATGGTTTTACTTTGTTTTGATGCATTACATTTCTAAAATACTCTGTTTGGCTTTCTTATGAATAGTCCTACCTATAGATTAACTTGGAGTTGACACATTTAGATATGAGTATTACTTAGGTTAGCATATAATATTTATTGTTTAAAAAGCATTCTAGACATACAAATAATACATTTATACAGGTAGAAATAAATAACAACAGAAATCTAATATGGACTATTAATGCTACAGAATTAAGTTTAAATACTTAAATTAATAGGTCCTTTATCTTACCGTTAAAGACTTTTATATTTATACTTGAATAAATGTGTCACGTTCAAAAATGACAGGATTATTATTTTCTCCTTTTAAGAACCAGAATATTTCTTATCTTTATTTTTAGATACCTCTTAGATGTGTTGAATTTGGGGGGGGGGGTGGATATTAAAATAAAAGCTGCAAATGTTTCTGAATCAAAGAATGTACTAGGCAATATTTTCAAGGACAATAAGATCAGAAAAGATGAAAGGAATTAGAAATTACTTTGTTTAAGGAAGAAAAAGGAAGCAACTGGATGTCAGATAATATCACCCCAAATCAGACAGCTACATCAGTTGGAGACCTACTTAGAACAATGTGCTTTTGTCGATTTCCCTGCCTCCACTGCAAGAATTTGATTATCTAATGAAGGGAAAAGGGCAAGTAATTGTAAAGTAACTGTAAAACAGCCATGAGTACATGTTGGAAGAAAAGAACAAAGGAAGGGATTAAGAGAAGGAAGGAAGGCAGGCAGGCATTGAAAAGTGGAGAAAAAAAAATTCAAGTCAAAAGGAAGGAACACTTTATTTATGATCAAAGATTGATTGTTATCAAGTTAATTATAAACATAAATTAAAGAACCCAATGAAAGGATTATAAAACCAACTAGTTCTCAGATCAATGGTCTCTCATACACCATATAACATCACTGAGAATTTCAGCCTAGAAAAAAATTTAAAGTGCCTGTAACTCGGGCCCTACCTTAGACTAAAAAAGAGAGAAAGAGGTCAGGGGGAGAAATGGTGAAAGCCTTGAGAATGTTTAACTTTGAGCAATGTAAAAATACTTTTCCTCACTGGAACCTTGGAAATACATCCTCAGCCTATATCGAAGGCATTATAACAAATAGTTTCATGAGCCTCAAACCAAATTGTTATCAAGATGCTATTGCGGGCATCATTCCCAGAATTACTGAATGTCCTCTTTATGCAGACCCACGGGCGAAATTCCTCTTTGTTATCAACACCAGGACTAGTTGTACGGCCCCCAAACAGCTGGTTCATCTGATTCTGTGGACACTAAATGTTGTAATTAATTACATCTCTCTCTTGGGGTTGGCACCAAAAGGCTTAGATCCAAATTTATGGCTTTCCTCTGGCAAGTGGACAGAGCCATGTGTTTTGTATACTAAATTTATCTTATTTTTCCTATCCTAATTTTTCTCTGTCCTGATTTTCTCACCCAGTTATATATTTTTTCATTTTGTTTCATCTTATTGTAGTGTGCGTATCTTATAAATGACTTTAAATTCTTTCTAGAACCTAGCAGTGTATATAACTAGATACAACCAATTAAAGTTGAATAGATAATTACTTGTTGCTGTTCCAAAGTTTCACGTTTGTACATAACATTCCCTTTCTTGGAAAACCCCTCTGCCTGTCCACCAGGAAAGTACTTCTATTCTCAGGCGCAGCTGAAAAAGTGAATCCTCTATGGCGACTTTGCAGACCACTACACTCTTGAGGAAGATGTGACCACCTCCTCCCTTATATCACACTGAATTGTAACATTTCTTTACATATCTTTCCTTCTAGAAATTACCCTTCTTGATGGGAGAGACATCTTCACAGCTCCCATGCCAAGCACCATGAGCACATGTTGGAAGAAAAGAACAAAGGAAGGGAATAAGAGAAGGAAGAAGAAAGGAAGGGAAAGAGAGAGAGAGAAAGGGATAAAGGCATTAAAAAGTGGAGAAAAAATAATTCAGGTCAAAAGGGAAGAATACTGTATTTATGACCAAAGATTGAAAGATATTATGAAGAATATATTTGTTATATGTCCTGTTTTGTTTTTATTCAATCAGTTGTTTCTTGCTATTCCCTCTATTCCTTCCTAATGTTTACAAATAATTTGTGCTAAATTGACCTATTCTGCAAAAGCCATCTAAAATATATGAGAAGTGTTTTAAAGGAGGAGAGCACTGTGATTTCACAGGGAAAATGAGAAAACTTTTTCTCTCATTTCTGCCTGTCTCACAGGTCCCAGCTGGTGAGGCACTTCTGAGGACAGCAGGGCTTGACACCTTTCTCATTTCACCTTCTCTACCCCCACGAGGAGCTGACATCATAGCACAACAGTCTGGGCTGGAGCCTTGTAACCAACAAAACAACGGCTGGAAAATGAGGAAGATGAGCTGAGAATAAAGGCACCTTTGGACAGAGGCCTCAAAGTCCATGATCAGAAATTCTGGTTTTACCTGAGAGACCTTCAGGCGTCTTCCCAGACTTCCGCGAAGATGAGTAACTTAATTAAAAGAAAAGTCTTGAGGAGGATGCTTTTGGCGACTGTGTGCGAAGGTGACCTGATGCTGGGGAGGCTGGGGAGTCAGCAGACACGTAATCACAACTCTACGTTGTGATCTAGGTATAGATCTAGCCTCTGAGTTATTAAGTCTGGAAGAATCCCTTCAGTGGATTGATTTTGTGTTGGATTGCAATATGTTGCCTGAGGTTAGGAAGACCTTTTTCTTTTCAAATTAGGTAAACTGTGACAGCTGAGACTTTCTTTTGAAACAGTTCTGGAGAGTTTCTTCATGAAATTTGGAAGATAGCTCATCTCTCCTTCAGAGCCATCCTGCTGAGGCCACAGGCAGCACCCATGGCAAGGGCGAAGGCAAAGGCGATTCGGGGAGGGCTGTAATGTCACAGATCATGGAACAGTCAGGCAATTTTGAAGTAGACAACTTTCCTCTTCCCTTTCTGCCCCTTTCCTTTCCACCCCACCCATAGCTCCTACTGCAAAAATACCCTCAACAAGGCTTTGATTTCCCCACATTTTCTATCTCTGCCTGAACTGTCCCTGCATCCTTCAATGGTGAACAGAATTTGGTGATGCTCCTGCAAGATTCTGCCCCTTGGTGTACACACCCCTTCCAACCCCTGAAGTGTGGGTGAGATTGTAAATATAGTGAAATTAATGGTCAGGATTAGGTTTCATTTTACAAAGAAAATAATGGTCCAAACAAAGTTGACTTTGAGTTCATGGAGGAGATTATCCTGGGTCGGCCTGACCTGTAGGAGAACCTTGAAAAGGGATTGAGCCCTTTTGGAAGAGCAAAATTAGAAGAAGTTTCCTGCTGGCTTTGAAGAAACAAAATGCCATGCTTTGAAGAGGCCCACATGGAAGACCTCTCAGGCTGCTCCTAGCAGCTGAGAACTGCCCCTGAATGATCACCAGCAATCAAGAGAAACTTCCTTCTACAACCACACGTACTATATTCTGCCAATGACCACAGGAGCCTGGAGGAAGACCTCAAGCCTCAAATGTCCCAAGTCTCAGTTGAAAACAAAGCTGAGCCTTGGTTTCAGCCTGGTGAGACACCCCTGAGGAGAACATAGCCATGCCAGGCCTGAACTTCTAATCTGCAGAACTGTGAGATTAAGAAGCAAGTGTTGTTTTAAACCACTCAGTTTGTGATCATTCATTATCCCGCTTTGTAAAAGTAATACACTTGTTTGTTCTCCTAAAGCAGTGGTCCTCAAACACCCCCTTCCCCAACCAAATTTTATGGAATCCACAGGACAAAAATATTTTCATACTAATGCTATAATATCATTTGCCCTTTTCCACCATGTTGACCCAAAGCAGTGGTGGGTAAACTACTGGATGGCAGTATGAATTCAGACAGTGGCACCTAAGTATACTAATGGTCTTCCCTGCTAGGTACTCACAGGGAAAAGTATTAATTTTGTTATATACATCTCAGCACTCAACTACAGTCTTTTTAATTCTGAGTAGCAAAATGGGATGTACATATAAAGCAGTCGTGCTACATATGAAAGACTGATAGTTGTCTTAAAGATCTGCATAATGTCTGAATGGCAAGTTAAGCTAGATGGTTGTGGGTTTTTTTTCCATCCATGGAATACCATTTTTACTTGAAAGAATAACTGACAAACTATGGCTATTCAGTCTTGGATTCTTGGCAGATATTTTCTCAAAAGCGAACCAATTTAGCCAGTCACTGCAAGGAAAACAATTGGTAGTATTTGTTGCCAATAACAAATTTAATCTTTCCAGTGAAAATTAGAATTTTGATAAGCATGTATCTGCCACCATGCATTTGACAGCTTCCTAATTTTTTAAAAAATTGCTTAATGTTTATTTTTGAGAGAGTGAAAGAGAAAGAGCATGAGCAGGGGAGGGGCAGAGAGAGAGACACACACAGAATTTGAAGCAGGCTCCAGGCTCTGAGTTGTCTGCTCAGAGCCCGACTCAGAACTCGAACTCATGAAAAGTGAGATTATGCCCTGAGCCAAAGCTTAACCGGCTGAGCCACCCAGATGCCCCAACATCTTCCTAATTATTTTCTTTAATGTTTTCTTATTTATCTTTGAGAGACAGAAAGAGACAGCATGGACAGGGGAGGGTCAGAGAGAGAGAGAGGAAGGAAGATACAGAATCTGAAGACAGGCTCCAGGCTGTGAGCTAACTGTCAGCACAGAGACCGATGCAGGGCTCGAACCCATGAACCTCAAGATCATGACCTGAGCTGAAGTTGGACATTGAACCAACTGAGCCACCCAGGTGCCTCACATCTTCCTAATTCTTAAAGACATTTCTAAGCAGTGATTAGATTAGCTTGCTGATAATATTAATGATTTTTTAAATACTGCATATTAAAATATGTCTACATTTGAAAATTCCACATAATTCAGTGAAACAGTATTTTCCAAATAACAAATGCACTGTCTTGCAAAATTGTACATCGGAAAAAGATTGATTCAAAATGTGACATATACCAGTGGAGTCCAATGCAAAAACAGTACAAAAAGGTAAAAGTTTACTTTCAGATTCCGCATTGCACCTAACCTATAAGAAACTACTACTTTTCCAATTTTGATGTATAATCAAAGAACAATATACCCAATTATCAGAAAAGGCTATTAAAATACTCCTTCATTTTCCTGTCTCACATTTGCATGAAGCCCGGTTTTCTTTACATATTTCAAACCAAAAAATGTACTGAAATATTTTGAATGCAGACACAAATATGGGAATCCAGTTGACTTATCTTAATCCAAATGTTAAAGAGATTTTCAAAAATATAAAACACTGCCATTTTACCAGTTTTTTGTTTTGGAAAATACAGTCATTTTTCAGAAAACATATTTTTAAGGTGAACATTCTGGGGATTTATTGTTTTTCAATGAATTCATCAACTATTTTTTAATTTCTCAATTTTAATTTCTAATTGATATATTGATAGATATCTCATATAAACCAAAGCTCTGTAGAGCCCTCATCGATTTTTGAGACTATAAAATAGTCCTGAAACCAAATATCTTTTGAGAAGTACTATCTCATACTCCTATTTGGGGATCTATGTTATATTGAGATTATCTTTCGGGTGCTGTATTTCTTCTTGGATTGTGAATGCCTGCTGGGTACTATGACAACGTCTGTGTCCTCCTATTCCAAGCACCAAGCACAGAGTTTAGTATACAGCAGGTGCTTAAGTAACATGTGCTACTGAGCTTCAAGGTCACTGTGTTGCAATCCCTCCCCCACAGAACTAACAAAACCATTGGGTAGTTAGGGAATGCACCATCAAATAGGAAAATTGTCTATTCTGCTTTATACTAACATGCCACATGAATTATAAAGACAGAAGTAAGAATACTCAGAAGTTTCTGAAGATGAAATACCCAAAATGCCTTTGTATTTAACAATCTTCGTAAGATGAACCTATCTGAAAATTCTGGGTCACACAAATATTTCAAGAAAACTCACAGCAAAGTTCCAATTAATTAAAAGAATTAGAATAGTCTTTTTTTGTTCTGTCTGTACTTATAACACACAATTATGTTTGATTTTCAATTGTGAGAACTGAAATTCTACCACCTTGAAAAGCATCTGGGATACTAGAAATACCCAACCATGATAAAATAAAAATAAAATTCTGTCGTGAATCAACGCATCAATATAAGGGAGAAACATCATAATTTGAAGTTACCTGTAAACACTAGCTGGAAATGGAAAAGCAAGAGTGTTGCTAGGAGATAAAGTGAAAACAATCACCTGTTTTGATAGTCAAAAGCATTTTATCCATTTAATGTGTTTTCTTTCATTTTTGTGATTGCTCTAAAAGACATTACTTCATACTAGAGGTGTGATTTGCAACCTGTACCTAAACAGAAGAATCTTTTAGAGAGGAGATTGAGTTTTGCTCAAAGAGGCCAACTAAAGAGTCTTTCATTGCCAACATAAGTTATTTTTACTGCTGATAACTCTGGGTCCCTAAGCTTACAGCAGCCTAAACCAGTCCACAGGACCCAATCATTGCAACAGGTGTTTCCCAGGCCACCAGCCAAGAGCCACAGTGGGGTCAAACTCAGAAACAAGAGAAGAGCAATTTGTGACTTGTCTCCACCAGCTGGCTCCCCGGAATGCAGCACCTCCAAATCCCCTCCTCTAGCTCAGAGAAAATACCTATTTGTCCTGCACCTGCTGTCTTTCCCAGCTGCTGGCCAGTGGCTCCCAGTTCCCCAACCTATACCCAGAGAACGCTGGAGCTGCTAGTGCATGCCCTGCTGCCTGCCCTCCATCTCTCCCAAGGAGGCCATACAATTTCACTGAAAAGGTTTCTCCCTTGTTTACCCTGTTTGATCTGGTCATTTCTGTTTTTAAGTTTTAAGTAAGAAGGTAGTTCTGCCTAGTGTGCTCACTATCACAAAAAATAAACAAACAAAAAAACACAAAAAACAAAAACAGAAACACAAAAACCAAACATACTTTTTTTTGCTGC
This sequence comes from Helogale parvula, assembly GCA_004023845.1. NCBI lineage: Eukaryota > Metazoa > Chordata > Mammalia > Carnivora > Herpestidae > Helogale > Helogale parvula. The sequence continues at coordinate 41,466 of PJEM01006935.1, forward strand.
TCATGTGGTTTTTCTATTATTTGTGTTTTATATATATATATATACAACCTTACTCTTCTAAAGATTCTGGCACTTGTCCAGAGAGGGCCACGTCTTATAAGATCCAGAACACAGCACAATGTTCTAAAAAAGGGATACGGTTCCCAGTTAAAGCCGATGCATTCCTGAGTTGTCCCACTGTTATGAACTGAATTTTGTCCCCCTACCAAAGTCCATAGGTTGCAGCCCTAACCTTTAATGTTACTGGGTTTGAATTTAGGGCCTCTAAGGGAGTAATTAAGGCTAAGTGAAGTTGTAGGGGTGGGGCCCTATGGACTGATGTCTTTATAGGAGAGGAAAAGATACCAGGTAAACCGAATGCACAAAGAAGAGGCCATGTGAGGACACATCAAGAAAACAGCCATCTACAAGCCAAGAAGAAGGGTCTCTCACCAGAAACTAACCCTGCCAGCACCTTGATCTTGGACTCTCAGCCTCCAGAACTGTGAGAAAATAAATTCCTATTGTTTAAGCCAACCAGTCTATGATATTCTGTTATGGGAGCCCTAGCAGAAAAATGTGGCCACTGAAATTGCTGGGAGCCATTTCTGAAGTAAGGCAGATTTGCAAGGCCTCCCACCATCAGATGGCGACCAACATCTATACCCACTCAATCCCACTCAATTTCTGCTTGAGCACCAATGCCCAAGGCACCTGACTGACTGGTATCAGGAATGACTTGCCTTTCTTATGCTAAAAATATGTGAATTGTACCTTATGAAAAAACTTCGTATAGGAGTTTCTTCTTTTGTGATTATAGGAGCAAATACTACATTTCCTGAGAAAACCTGTTTTTTCCCCTCAAAAAACAGGCTCCAGACCCCTGCTCACAAAATAACTAACTCTTGCTTTTGCTATGCTAAGAACATTGCCTTGTATTTGAATGCTAAAGACCCCTTCCTTCCCCAAGTGATAAGCATCTAAGTAACCTACTTCAATCACTATTGATAAAAGTTATGCATAAGTCTTCTACCAATCTATGTTCTGGGAGATTTTTACATACCAAAGAATTTGTCATCAGAAATCATTGTCTAAGGCAATTGCCACTTCTGTTTTGTACCCCATACATTTTTCCAATAAATAAAGCTGACTCTCGGGTCAGTACAGAGATGCCTGCCTGGTGAGCAGAAAGAAGTGGAGGCTCTCTTGCTCCCTTTTGCTGACACCATCCATCCTTCAGGGAGCCCTGGACCTGCTGGAGCTGGACTCCAGCATGAAATAACTACATAAAGGAGATCTAAGAAAATAGGAGGGGCTATTTCAATGGAAAAGAGAATTTAGAACATTTCTGGAAGACTGAAGATGGACAAAAGCTTACGGATAGAAGAAATAGCTGGAGAGTGCACAAACCTAATTATAAGGCAGCAGCATTCAAGATGAGAAGGAATCTGGTGGTCTGACCCCTGGGGGATGAAAATGAAAAGTGACATTTCCATCATCCCCTCAGTCCTGCACCAAAAGCAAAGACAGTCAGTATTTGTTCCTAAAGACAGAGTGAAGTGGCAGAGACAATGTAAGCCTTCTAGCATAGTGGATGTTGGTGACCCAGAATGAAAGTCTCTCACATGAGAGTCTGTGGTCTAACAGGCTTCTTACACATGTAGCAAATACTGTACTTTTGGATACAATTTTTTTAAACTCTTAGCAAAAAACACTTCCAATCCTAATCTACAGAATTTTTAGGCAGAACTCATCCCCAGAAAAGAGAATTGAGGGAGAAAATCTTAAACAAGAGCAGAGAAAACTCAAACATCGTTAGCCCTTTCGACTTCAAAACAACCAAAGTTGATCAGGCATTGAATCAGTGGGGTGAATAAAATTGAATAAATTAGACAAAAAGCTGACACTGGAGGGAATAGAAATAATTCAGGAAAAAGAAGAAAAAGCTTTTATGTACTCAAATGTATGTACTTAAGATGCGTCATAAAATAAAAATAAGATGCTATCAAAAAGCATCTTTTATTAGTTATTGCTGTGTAACAAATTACCACAAACTCAGCAGCTTAAAATAATACCCATTTACTATCTGCCCATTTCTGTGGGTAAGGAATCTGGCCGCAGCACCACTGAGCCCTCTGTTTAGGGTCTCACAGGGTTGCAGGCAAGGTGATATTGGGCCATGAACTAATGTGGAAGCTTAAGAGGAGAAGAATCCACTTCCAAGGTCACATGTTGGCAGAATTCATTTCTTTTTGGTTGTAGGACTAAGGACCCTGGTGTTTTGCTAGCTGTCAACTAGGGTCACTCAGTTGCCAGAGGCTGCTCACAGTTGCTAAGTGCTCTCTGCGGTCCTATAAGGAGGGCTTCTCCAATATGGCCACTTACTTCATCAAGCTAATGAGGAGAGTCTATAGAACAAGGTGAAATATTTTGTGATACAATGTAATAAGAAGAAGCTTCCAGTCTATCCTTAGAAGCTAATCATACTCAATGGGAGGAGATTATAGAAGGTTATGTATACCAGGGGACAGGATCACTGGGCAACCACCCTGGAAACCGTTGCACCTCAGAAAGATTCAAGTTTTGACTAGTCACTGTTGTAGGTTAATAAACCTGAGTAAAATGAAAAATCATGAACCGACTGTTTTGGCTTCTGTAAATTGCTTTCTGAATGCATCTCCCCGTTCACTGTTCTGACTAACTGCATGGTAACTGCTGAAACAATGAGATAAAAGCCTATGTAGCTCCCTCTTAGTTATCAGAAAGTGTAACTTCCACCTGCTTGCTAAGTGCAACCCCCCTTTTTACTAAGACCTGGCAAAGACAGAGTTAACTGGTGAGAAATTGTCCCCATCTCACGATATCTTAAATGTATAACTATGCTTGGTCATTTTAAAGGGACAAAGAGCCTTGGAGTGGGGGGGTTCCCGCCAAAGATGGCGTTTGTGTATTACAATGTAATTGGCTACCATGGAACGCTATGGATTGTAATTGGTTAACTAAATGATGACATGTTCTGTCCATATAATCTCACTGCCACCTTTGTCCAAGGCCATTCTCTGCTCCTTAACACCAGGGAGATCAGGTTTGGCCCGGCCGTAATAAAAGCATGTGGCCGTAAAATAAAATCATCCCTCGCTTCTATTCAGCATTGGTGGTCTTTTTGTAACTACCCCGCACAGTCACATTTTAATAATTCAATAGAAATATTGAATATGATTATTGAATGTAATTTTTAAACTCCCAGAATATCAAAAGATAAGAAAGGAAAGGAAAGAAGAGAAGAGAAGAGAAAAGAAAACAAGAGAGAAAAGGCAAGAGAAATTAAGGACTTTCGACACCTGAAGAACAAAGATGTAGAATTTGCTGAGTTTGCTTTGGGGGAAGATGCTGGTGGAAGAGAAGGGATGTAGGAGGAGAAGGGCATGAAAAACCTTAGTAAAAATGAAAATATCTTTTGTTTTTGTCTTTATGTTCTAAAAGCCTGGAGTAGGGCCATTCACTACTAATCACAGGAGCTTACACAAGTTACTTTTCCTCTGGGAGCCTCAATATACTCATCCAATACTGAAGATGAGATCAACCTCCCATCTCGTCACTTCTGAAGATGAGAGAAAATAATGCAGGTAAAGCACTTAGCCCAGAGACGGGTTCAGAGTGAACTCAGCTAACCTTAATGCCATATATGTGGTGTTTCCAGGTATCATGCACTCACCAGAACCTTCAGTAAGTGCCCAGAGATTGTATCCACACTTTTGGGAATTTGTGTTTGCTCACACTGTAGTGAGCACTAACTCTTCTCCTAAACTGGGGGATTAAAGAGCAACTTCAAGTCTTAGGTGAAATTAAGACCGCCAACAGGGAATGTTTTGAACTAGGACTTTTGCCATTACTGAATTATCTGCATACATGGAGAAATGAGGAGAGCATTCACTAGCCAGCTCTGCACCTCAGTTCTTAACACATATCCATTTCCAAACCAGCTGAAGAGCCTCACCCCTCCACAACCCCCCAACACACATACATCTACTTGGGAGACCTTTAATCCTACTTGTAAAAAACAGACATTTCATGTACATTTGAACAGTGATGATCATATACATTTTACAATCTAGGACAGTAAGAATACACAGAGGTAAAATCTACCTCTGAAAGGAGATGAAGATGTACATTTGAAGAGAAGATGAACCAGTGATTTTTTGAAAAATATTTTTAATTTGAGTACAGTTGACAAACAATGGTACATTACTTTCAGGCTATACAACACAGTGACTCAACTTCTCTACATGCCATGCAATGCTCACCACAGGTGAGCTGCCATCCGCTACCATACTATGCCACATCACCACCCACATTCCCTATGCTGTGAATGGGGGTATTTTTATCAGCTGTGATCTTAGCTTAGTGAAACACCTGATATATCTTCTTTCAAAAATGGAATGTTGTGTTCTCATTACTTACAGTGTGTGCACCCGTTCATGTTTATTTTATCATCAAGTTCTTCATTTATTCAGAAAATCAGGTCCCTGATGGTGGCACCCACATCTCTACTGTAATTCTCAGTCTAGTATGACCGCAGATACTGGGCTGGCACCCTGCCTTGGAGACCCCTCATCACCCTGTATTCTTGGGTCTTCTAATGAGATTACAGTTCCCTTGTTTCTTTCCTTTAACTGAGTATTATATGTTTTTCCAATTATTTTTTAAGTAATATATGTATTTTCTTAAATAGTACATAAAGGAACAAAATGATTTCCCTTCGTTCTCCTTAAACGTTGAATCACTGCTAACAATTTGTGGTGTACTCTGAAAAAATTTTAGATCTGCATTTCATCTTTTGTTAACACAAGACAAATAGTGATGAGATTCCAAATGATTGGACCATTCTAACATTTATTAAGATAAAAACTATCTTTCCACTAAATAAATTTTATCTGAAAATTCTAGTGTTAGTGCACAAGGTGTAGCAGAGTTTTATGTGTGGCTCTTAAATCCTTCTGTAACTGAAAGGGTCTTGATCGGCCATTTTCCTTTCTGCTTAGAAAAATCCAGATAGAACATCCTGGTACTTTAGGGAACTCTGGCAATGAAACTCCACACAAACAGTCGGATATTATTTGAGATATCAAAAACCTTGTGGAAATATTTCCCGAGGGCATCCCACACAAGGATATAAATACTGCTATAGTAAAAAATAACAGCAATTGGACATAAAGGCATCTAGTCAGAAGTGCTGAAATTCATCCCCACTTCTCTGGAGAGATTGAGGAAATACCTTGCTATTCACCTAATCTGGCACAGGATCAGTTATTTTTATTATAAATAAAGATAAAAATGGGGCGCCTGTTTGGCTCAGTGGATTAAGCGTCTGACTTCAGCTCAGGTCATGATTTCAGGGTTCAGGAGTTGGAACCCCATGTGGGGCTCTGTGTTGGATAGCTCAGAGCCTGGAGCCTACTTCAGATCCTGTTTTTCTATCTCTCTGCCCCTCCCCCACTCAACTTTGTCCATCTGTCTGTCTGTCTCTCTCTCTCTCTCAAAAATAAATAAAAACATTACAGTAAAGGTTTTAAAAAATATATATATATATATATATAAATACCTCTCCTATTAACATCATATGGTTATTACAGGATTAAATAAAACACTAAATTTAAAAATTCTTTCAAAGCAGAAGTCATCAGTGTCATTTTTCTTGTTGTTGTTGTTACCTTTTAAACTTCAGTGGCTTTTTTTCATTTCTACAACTGAATTTTTCCTTAAGAAAGAGAAAAATGTGGGTATACCCTGAAAAGCTTTTTTGTATTCATGAATAATCCTATTCCAAGAGAAATCAAAAACAAAAACAGAGAAACAAAATACTACAAATATCACTTGGTTTTGCCTGACTTCTAGTTGATAAATCTATATGCACAATCAAGTCAACCCCTTATAAACACCTGACTTTAGTGAATGTGGTCAGTCACACTTATAAAACCTTCTGCGGAGCTCACCCATTAGTAGCTGAAAGGAATACACTGGTTCTTAACCAATTACATGTTTTAAAGTGACATTTGTATTGGACAGTAAATTCAACATTGAGTCCCTCGATTCATACACCGTATTTGATAGAATGGCAGAACCAGGTTGTACCACTGCAAATGGAAATAAGGGGGTCTAATAAAGCTTTTTTTGAGTCCTCAACCTTGTTAAAGTTGTAAAATAGTGTCTAAATAAAGTTTCTAACACCGAAGTCCCTTTCATCATGATTAATAAACCAGCACGTGTTGTTATTCAAATGCTGAATCATAAGTTGAACAGAATGCAGCAGCATCACAGGATTCTTATCAATTTGACAAGTTCTTGGCCCCCGCCCTTCCTTCATTTTACAGTGATTTACCATAAAAGATTCTATCAAGTGATGAACAGCACAATACCAGAAGTACACTTCTGGAATGGAAATGTAATAACATCATCTGAATAGGTATAGAGTCAATTCTGTTTCTTTGCCTTTGGGGAGCAAAATAGATACATGTAATCATAAAAATCACTATAATTTCAAAGCCTCTTGTTATCAAACAAATTCATCATCACCACCATCTTGATTAAAAAAGGAAAAAAAAAGAGGTTCCTGGGTGGTTTAGTTGGTTAAGCTTCTGACCCTTGGGTTTTTTTTTTTTTTTGGCATTGAATTTTATTTATTTATTTATTTATTTATTTATTTATATAGTTTATTACCAAGACCCTTGGTTTTGGCTCAAAGCATGATCTCACAGTTTGTGATGTCAGGCTCTGCACTGACAGTGTAGAGTCTGCTGAAATTCTTTCTCTACCTCTTTCTGTCTACCATATCCCTACTTGCACACATCCATTCTCTCTCTCAAAAAAATAAACATTAGAAAAAATTTTTTTAAGAAATTAAATTGGGGCACCTGGGTGGCTCAGTCTGTTAAGTGTCCAACTTCAGCTCAGGTAATGATTTCACGGTTTGTGAGTTCAAGCCCTGTGTTAGGCTCTGGGCTGCTGGCCTTTCTTCTCCTTCTCTGGCTTGCACCTCCCTGGCTTGCACTCTGTCTCCCTTTCTCTCTCAAGAATAAACATTAAATAAATAAATAAGAAAACGAAAAGAAAAAGAAAAATTTTGAAAAGCAGGTTAACTTTTCTTTGCTGTACACAAAACTGCTGGGAGCCATCTCTGAAGTAAGGCAGGTTTGCAAGGCCTCCCAGCATCAGGTGGTGACCAACATCTACACCCACTTAACCCCCACTCAGTTTCTGCTTGGGCACCAACCCACAAGGTGCATGACTCACTAATATCAGGAGTGACTTGCCTTCTTATGCTAAAAATATGTGAATTATACCTTGTGAGAAAACTTGTTATAAGAGTTTCTTCTTTTATGATTATAGGAGCAAATACTACATTTCCTGAGAAAACCTGTTTTTCTTCCCCTGGAGAAAACAGGCTCCAGACCCCTGCTCACAAAAGAACTAACTCTTGCCTTTGCTATGCTAAAAATTTTGTCTTGTATTTGTATGCTGAAGATCCTTTCTTTCCCCATATGATAAACATCTAGTCACCTACTTCAATCTCTATTGGTAAAGATTATGCATGAGTCTTATACCAATCTATGTTCTGGGAAATTTTTACATACCAAAGAATTTGTCATCAGAAATCATTGTCTAAGGCAATTGCCACTTCTGTTTTGTACCCCATACACTTTTTCAATAAATAAAGATGACTCTCTGGTCAGCACAGAGATGCCTGCCTGGTGAGCAGAAAGAAAGCCAAGGCTCTCTTGCTCCCTTTCATCGACACTATCCATCCTTCAGGGAGCCCTGGATCTGCTGCAGCTGGACTCTGGCACAATACAATAACCGGAAAATGTCTTTGACTCTAGAATTACTCAAATGTCCACAACAATCAGTTCTGGTTCTTAGTCTTCCGTTTCATTCTCTTGAAAAAGTGCTGGAGCAGTAGACATGCTAGACAATGGATGAATCTGGAGCAATCTACAAGATAACTGTTGCTACCATCAAGGATGCCAAGAGAAGAAGGGAAAAAATCCAAGTATTTTCGTCCTCTCAAAACTTGTCTAAACAAAACCCTGACAAAGCAATGTAGCTTTGACTTTGAGCCCACGTAGGTGCTAAGGTGATACCTCAGATGTGTCATTATCTGGAATGAGTTTGGGGGAAGACAGTGCTGAAGCCATAGCTTCAGTAGGAGATAGGGGATGAAATTCTCCATGCCTTTCCCCTATACACACACACACACTCCCTCCCATCCCACATCCAAGGTTGGATATTGTGGAAGGAGGAAACAGGGCCCATAATGAGAGGCAATCTCCTAGCACAATGTGCCATAGTCCTGTGTCCTCCTTTCCACCCATAAGCAGAAAATGACTGAGGCTGGACTTCCAACAGGCTAAACTAGCTGTCCCCCATCACATGCCAGGGAGGGAGAAGACTCAACCCAGGAGGAAGAGTACAAGTAGAACTGGGAGAGCAAGGAACAGGAAATACTCCAATGTTGTCACCCTTCCAACCCCACCAAATGAGCAAGGACTTCAGAGCATCTTGTAACACATCCTCAGACATTACAAAATTAGGGAAAGTCATACTCTTGGTAGAATAAAAAGTGCCCCTGTCTGTCTTCTGGGTATGAGTAAAGAGCTGACCCAATGGTTGCTAAAGAAGGAAGGTCTTGGAATGGAGCCTGTGGATAACTTCGCTTCTGCATCTTTTCCTTTTCTCTCCTTCTTTGTAACTGATGAGGAGGCGTGAGATTATAGCAAGCTTCTGTCTCAGACCCAGACTCTACTTAGGATCTTAATGGGAAGATATGGAGGCAACTTCATTATCCTCTTTTTCCTGTGAGTGTCAGACAAATGAGGAGAAGGGGCAAGAAGGGCCATTCATCCCACAATGCAGTACTTGGGCCCTTCATCCTACCATGTAGTCTTTCCGCAAGAACATCTTCAGGAAAGAGGCAGGTGTGGGCCCATCCCAGGGGAGGGGAGCCCTCATGACCACGATATTTTACATGGGAAAAGGTTTAAGTCAGTAAGGATTAAGGAGAAAGGAGATGGAACCAAATAGATCTAAAACCAACCAGAGAAGGCTATAGCTGACATTCTCCTGTCTTTCTGTAACCTAGCATGAAAGTAGATCTATTTCTCTAGGGTTGAGGGGCCCTGAGGTGAAGGCTGTATGTGCACATGGCCAAATGAGAATGTTCAAGCCTACTGAAATAAATCAATGTTTGGCCTCCTGCAGCGATCACGTAAACAAATGTGCTCTGAAAAATATTATTAAAACTCATAGCTCCAAGAAGTTATAGGCTTGCGTTGGCAAAAGTAATTACAGGGCTAATTCCGTTGTGTCATTGAAAATGCCTTCAGGTGGGTAACCTGTTGACGTGGCAAGAATGGCTATCAGTGAAAACAAAAACAAGTTTCCTACTTTCTTGAATTCACTTTGGACAAAATCCTTCCTTCCATTGTTAAATCACAGGACTTTGCCTGTGGTGGTCAATATAACAAATGAGACAAACAGTCTGCACTGCATCCATACTCAGGGCCTATGGAAAACAGACACACAGACTAACGGGGACGAATGGGAACAAATACTACTCTTGGTCAGAGAACATCTTACACCAGTGGGTCCAAAGCTCCCTGTGCATCAGATCACCTAAGGAGCATTTTGAAACTACAGATGTCGTCCTCCACCCCAGAGGTCCACATTGGGTTCATCTGTCTCGGACCAAGGCAGCATATGCATTTAATCTAAGTTCATTGTTCAACATTCATTCAGTAGATATTTACTAAGAGCTTATTATGAATCAAGATTGTCAGCATATTGCAGTGAATAAAAAAAAAACCAGCAATCCCAATCTTTGTGGAATTTACATCTATTGGGGGAGAACTGCAATAAATAAGTAAGTAAAATTGATAGCATGTTAGGAAGTAATAATTGCTAGGAAGAAAAATAAAACAGGAGAACAGGAAGTTTGGGAGGGGGAACAATTTTAAACGGTAGTGGAAGGTGACTCTTAGCAAGGAAGTAAAAGGGATTAGAAAATAAACCAAGAAAAATCTGAAGGGAAAGTATTATGGGTAAATGAGACAGCTTGTGCAACAGTCCTGGGGTAAGAATTTAGCCAGCTTGTGTTTGCAAAACAATAAGGAGTCACTGTAAGCTGAACTGAGTGAGGGCAGAGAAGAATAGCAGGAGATGAGGGTAGAAAAATAATGAGTACATACTTTGGCTTTTACTTTTTGTGGGTTTGAGCTGAGGGATGATCTGATCTGCCTCCAGTATCCAGCCAGTATCACTCTAGCTACTTTTGAAAAACAGAAAAATAGTTAAAGGGGAAGCAAGGAAACTCCCCTACCTCTGGGAATCTATTGACATAACTGAGGCCATAGTGGCTTGGACTAGGGATGGTAGCCATGGAGATGACAGATGTGGTTAGAATTTGGATATATTTTTAAGGCAAGATGATAGGATTTCTGATTGATTGGATGTAGATCTGTGCAGAAAAGAAATGAGTCAATCGTATCTCTAATGGCTTCACTTACACGAATAAAATTGTTGTACTAAAATGGAGAAAACTGGGGCGTCTGGGTGGCTCAGTCGGTTAAGCCTCCAACTTCAGCTCAGGTCAGATCTCACATTCGTGGGTTCGAGCCCCGCGTCGGGCTCTGGGCTGACAGCTAGCTCAGAGCCTGGAGCCTGCTTCCAGTTCTGTGTCTCCTTCTCTCTCTGCCCCTCCCCCTCTCATGTTCTGTCTCTCTCTGTATCAAAAATAAATAAAACATAAAAAAACAAAAAAAAATTAAAATGGAGAAAACTAAGGAAGGGTCTAGGTAGAGCAGGGAGAAATAGTAAGAGGCCAGTGTCAGACATGCTACCTTTAAATTGTTTATTAAAGTCCAAGTTCAAACATTGAACAGGCAGTTGGGGTAGAGTTCAGGGACACATCTGTCTATTTCTTATTAAAAGAAGGCTGGTATCAAGCTGAATTCACTGGTGACACAACTAGATTTAAAATTATCAGAAAAAATTAGTATCACTCCATTCTGTGGAAGAACATGATTCCTGGAAAGTCTTAAGTTTCTTATCCACATTTTAAATCACCACCTTGCAGAAAACCATGAAAGTATACATCCATTCCCCTTCTGAACAGTGATTAAACTCAGGTGCCCTACTCCTTCCTTCCACAGCCATATGCCTCAAGTAAGCTCCAGGATTGGTCCTTGCTGGTCTAAGGATAATCTCATTCCCCCTTGCTTCCAGAACAGAGATGTAACCTTTAGTCAATGAGAAAGGAGGGGTGTTCAGGCTGCTGCTAAGAAAAACCTCGTGGCACTTAAAAGAGAGGCATGTTGGGCACCTGGATGGCTCAGTCTGTTAAACATCCAACTCTTGATTTTGGCTCAGGTCATAATCTTGAGGTTAATGAGTCTGAGCCCTGCACTGGGCTCTGTGCTGATAATGCAGAGCCTGCTTGGGATTCTCTTTCTCCCTTCTCTCTGCCCCTCCCCAATTCTTGTGTGCATGCATGCTCACTTGTGCTCGCTCTCTCTCTCTCTCTCTCTCCCCCTCAAAATAAATACATTTAAAAGAGAGAGAGAGAGAGAGAGAGAGAGAGTCCTGTGCCTTGCTTCCTTCTCCCTGAGGTTTCTGAAGGGAACACTAAGGCCTCTACCCTATGGCCATCTTACACAAATTATCTCTGATCAATTAATAATAATCCCCATGAGATGCAAATCTGAGAAGCCGGCACAGAATCATGGAGTTTAGAGGTAGAAAGCAACCCAGAAATGTTAAGTGAGGGGTTCAGAGTTCAGAGCAAATTAAGGTCAGGGTCCAGAGCCTTGTTGCCTGATCACTGGGTCAGCTCCCCTCTATACCCCCTGACCCCTCAGCTCATGTTCTTTCAACACTTACTCTGCACCTTTTGGTCAGGCCCAGTGCTCTCCTAAGAACTCCTAATTGGTGTTTCCACCATCTGCTGTGAAATATGGTCTTCAATAAACAGCCAGTGAGCCTCTGACGGAATGTTACAAGGAGTCTGACTTTATTTATCAGCAGAAAAGATCAAAGACTCTGGTGGATGCAGATAGAATACAAGTAGCTGGTCTGTCTTGTTAAGCATTCAAACACTTCATGAATTTTCAAAAAAATTAAGAACTACATTATGCCCTCAGTCTGTGCATGCTATTTTTGTTTATACCACCAGAAGCTGTTTCTCCATACCAATCAGGGGATTCAACCCAACAAGTCTAACCATGGGAAAAGATGAAAACACAGAGATGGGGAAAAGTTGCCAGACGTGGAAAGTTGCTCGGAGCTAGGAAGAAGAAGAGAGGGGGGTCAGCTGAGGTCAGTAGACAGTGTGCTTTTTTTTTTTTAATCCTATGCAAGCATGTGGGTGAGTAGGGAGGGAGCACTTGGATTACCATATGGAAACATTCATCTCCCATAATAATAAGAATAATGAGCATTTATATGGTGCTTAATATGTGCCAGATTTGACATTATAATTTACCACATCCAGATGATCTTCCCCATTTAATTTAAGACACATTTGTGGGTACACACATACACATCTAGAAGCAGATATGGTAACTTCTAAGTTCTATTGATCTTTCCATTTTATTTTTTAAAATGCTTTAATGTTTATTCAATTTTTTATAAAGGGAGAGAAACAGAGCAAAAGTAGGAGAGGAGAAGGGAGAGAGGGAGACACAGAATCTGTAGCAGGCTCCGGGCTCTGAGCTTCAGCCCAGAGCTCAAAGTAGGGCTCAAACCCACAAACTGGAAGATCATGACCTGAGCTGAAATCGGATGCTCAACCGAGCCAAGTGACCCCATTCTTTCCATTTTAAAGAGACACAGAGAAGATAAATAACTTGTCCAAGTTCACACAACTGGTGACAGAGATCATGACCTGACTTCAGGTCCTTTGTCTAAAAGCCACACTGAATGATGGCCTCTGTCAATGGGGCGTCCACAGCTCTGCAATCACTGGTCAGGGCAGAGAAAGCCTACAGGTTCTGCTCACTAAGGAAATGATAAAGAGGACCCTGAAGTTCAGTTTTTTATATTATCACATACCTGGCCAACAACAAAAAACTCAGCTTTCCAAGGAAGGAAAAAAATAAAACACCTTTTGCAATTTTTTTCCCTGCTTTAGGTTACTCTGGTCTACATCATCTCTGAAATTCCATTCTGAATCTGAAAAAATTTGACCCTTACATTTAAGTAATGTAATGGTGTTTTGTTTTAATCTTCCAATTTAACTGTGGAAATTAACACATCAAGGTTATAAATCACTTTGGCATATTTAACAGAGCAAGAATACCCTGGGTTCTGCATCCTAACAAGGTTTTATATGCCATGTGTAAACATTAGTGAAAAAGGGACTTCATTTGCCAAGTACCAAGAGAAGAGTCACTTAACTCATTATTACCTTTCTTTCCCAAGAGTCAATGACAGGTAAAAAAAAAAAAAAGCCTCAAAATTTGGCTAGAAATCTTTATCAATGCAGCTGGTATGTCCTTCTTAAACATTTGGCAATTTCAACTAACGTTTCTTGATGGCCAGGCTGTTTAAGCAGGTGGCTGCTTTGAACTGAGGTTAACGGCACAGAATAACTGATAGCCAGTAAACTATTGAACTCCGTAACATTCATCCTCCTTACTCAATGTCTTTTTTCCCTTTACAGATCATTTTAAAGTGATCACCTTTGGGGAGCCTGTGTGGTTAAGTGTCCGACTTCAATCACCTCTGGGGCTTAGTCAGTTAAGCGTCCGACCTCGGCTCAGGTCATGATCTCATGGTTCGTGGGTTCAAGCCCCCACATCGGGCTCTGTGCTGACAGCTAGCTCAGAGCCTGGAGCCTATCTTCGGATTCTGTGTCTCCCTCTCTCTCTCTCTGCCCCTCCCCTGCTCACACTGTCTCTCTCTACCTCTCAAAAATAAATAAAAAACATTTTAAAAATTTAAAGAAAAATAAAGTGATCACCTTTTTATTTGCACTAACACTTATATTTTCCTTTAATCTAAGCATTTTACACTGAATATATTTTTAGGTCTGATAGATATGAGGCACTCAATCAGAGACAGACACCAACGAAATACTCAAGAACTCCAAAAATAAGCAAAATGTAATACACCATCCAGGAGTTACAAATCACTCAGAGAAGCCAAAATTTTTAGAACGGCTATTGGGTGAAATTTTACATTTTATGCAAGAAAGTTTTCAAATAGAAACATTTTTCTTCTGTGGGTTCCATGAAGCAGCTGTTCATGTGACAAGAAGGCTATTTAGAAGACTGATGGGAAGCTTTAATTAAAGCCCGTCTGCTGTTTCACTGTTTCAGACTATTAGACACAGTTTGTGTTATTAACATAATACTTGGAAATGTAATTGCCTTCAGGTTTTGTTTGTTGAGATGCAAGCCTGCCATTTTTCTCTGCTGCCTTCTTTTATCCAGATATTTTCCAATCAGTCTCAATGGAGATTAAAAAGGAAAAAGTTCAGAGGTGGCTCAGTCTGTTAAGCGTCCAACTCTTGATTTCAGCTCAGGTCATGATTTCACCATCAGTCATAAGATCAAGCCCCATATCAGGCTGGGTTTGCGTAGAGTGTGTTTGAGATTCTCTCTCTCTTTCTCTCTTTCTCTCCCTCGCCTCCCCCCCCCCCCGCCCTTCCCCTGCTCATCCTCTCTCTCAAAATAAATAAATAAACAAGAAAAAGTTCAGTTCACAAACCAATAAGGAAATCAATGATCACTGAATGAATGAAAGAAATTAAGAGGGCCACCTTGCCCCATGATTATAACTATATTTCACATGAGTCAGAACCATGTAAAGAATTCTCATCTTAATAAGTCCTCAGGAAAATAAAAAGGAATTGCTTATTAAACAAGTCTGGTCATATCCTTCCTCTGTCTGTCCTCTACTGAGGAAATAATATACATTAGCAAGTTAAATCCTCTGAGAAGTCCTGCAGTTTGTTTAAATCAGCTTAATGTGTAACTATGTTTCTGAACTTTTTGACTCTGGAATACTTCTGTTTCTCACTTATCATCACTCCTCAGAACTTGTGTCACTGAAGACAAAATCAAGTAAAGCCTAAATCAAAGTGTTAAATGGAAAAAAATTATAAGAACCAGAAAAATATGGGTAGTCATTGAAAGCTTTTACATAGGATTTCTGATTGATAAAGAAAAACAACTAATATTTGACTAAATAAAAATTAACATATTGATACACCATAAGATTTTATACAAAAGTAAATGATTATTGGTAAAAATTTGACCATCAGTATCCTTAAATAAAGAAAGAGCATGAAAAATCAGTAAGGTACACATGGCAGAAAAGTGAAAAAAGAACAACAAATTTACAGAACGGGAAATATAAATGGCCAATAAACATGAGAGAAGGTTCAGACTTACTGATATTCAACAAATGAAAACTCATTAATACGATGCCATCATTCTTGTATCAAACTGGCAACAACTTTTTTCAACAGAATGCCTTATATTGAAGTACAGCGACTAGGGAATGTTCTTGTCCTCTACTCATTGAGCCTAAATTAAACAGCTTTTCTGAAAGGTCATCATGCCATGTCTTTTGCACATTAGTTCCATTTCTAGAATTTTATTAAATACATGTATACAGTTTATCAGATAATTTATTGTAGTGGAAAGAGTACAAATCTAAATATCTGACATTAGAAAAAATTATTAAGTAAAATAACATAACTCATATAATGTAAAATATTCCATAATGCTCTGAAAAGTTTCCCATATTATTTGAAAATTATCACAATATTCAATGAAAAAAATGGAATCATACTGATTATATCTCAGTAATTATATACATACATGAATACAAAAAAGACTGAAAGTGGGGTACCTCAGTGGCTCAGTCAGTTAAGGATCAGACTTCAGCTTAGGTCATAATCTCACGGTTCATGAGTTCAAGCCACACATAGGGCTCCATGCTGACAGTGTGGACCATGCTTGAGATTCTCCTTCTGTCTCTTAGCCCTTCCCCTACTTGTACACAAATGAGTTCTCTCTCTCTCTTTCTCTCTCTCTCTCAAAATAAACAAACTTAAAAAAAAAGAAAAAGAGGTAGACTTAAAAAAAAAGACTGAAAGTAATATCAATACACAAATAGCAATTCTTTCTGAATGCCATGTCACATGATTTTTCTAAATGCTCTCCGACAAAAAGAATGACTCATGCCACCAAGTACAGAGCTGACTCCACTTTTATTAATTATCTAAGAATTACCTTGAATTAGCACATTGTTTAACTATAAGCAGGTGCTAGTAGTTTTACAGATCCTGTTAAATAGTTTTTTAACTTGTGATCTTTACACCCTTAACTGAAGTGTTCCTATATATACATATTCTGGGCAAAGATAAACTACACCGCAGTCTGTATATGCACAGGACAACAAAGATAGATTAGGGCTGGTCCGATATCTGCTAAGGAAAGGATTGGAAACAGAACACTAGATAATTCAAAGCCTAATTCACGCGCATTCTTTCAAATGACTTAGAAGAGAGCTTGTTGAAACTTCCCCTGGCTGTTTTTCTCTGACATAACAAAGGAAAGAAAACTCTTACTTCATGTAATAATTTCAAAGAAGAGCTAGACGAAAATGGGGTTGTTGGGGAATTCAAAACTCTAAGAAGGAAGGTGTGCTTATGAGCTGCTTCGGGGCTCTACACACATTAATTCACTGTCACTTCCCCAGTGCTCTGACATAGCAACTCACTATGGAGTATCAATAATGACACTCACAACTAGCAAACCTGAAGCCTGTAACAACCACATAGGAAAGATCAGACAGTGATCCACTAGAAACTTTCCATCCTCATTTTCAAGTACAAAATCCATATTCTTATTTTCACTGCTTGCCTAGAAGAACGTTTCTAAGAGATAGAAATCACGATGATTTCAAAGCCTTTAAAGTAACACATAATGTAACCCCAGGGTTTACCACTTACTTTCCACACTTATCATTAGCCTTAAAATCAGATGGTAATTGTGTTTAATGTATGATGCTCACAAAAACCAAAACACGTTTGGAGTGACGTGTTTTTCAATCTTATTCTAGCATTATAACACGGGCTCATCCCACTTTAAATTTAGGTCTTGTCAACAGATAAAATAAAGGATAATCAATCCACATTACAAAAGGGTCTTTATATGTATCAAAGGTTCATTGCAAGAAGTTTCTTTAAAGGATGAGCTCTTACATTTAAGACGTTTCCGTTTAGAACAAGTTAATCTGCCTGCAGCTTTTCAGTACTGAAGCTGGAATGAACGTCGATGTACTAAGCACGTCTCATTATAATGACAGAACTTTCCAGACCAAAAAGGCCTCACCCATGACTCAGTAAATCAGAGGAAGAAAAAGGAGGCTCAGCCAAGGAGAGTCACGGAGGATAAAGCAGGAAGGAAGAAGAATAGAGTGAGATAAGAAGCTTCAAAGGTTCTGAAGGTTCGGAAGTGAATGCTCTGAAAAATGTTAATCCTCAAATATCTGGTAAGACAGTGAAATATCAGAGCCACTGCATGCATGTTTACATTAAACGCATATGTAGTTAATCTGCCCCAGAGAGTATTTTGAGGTCAGAGGCTCTGTCTTGTCAGGCCCCACCTGGCCATGAGCCCAAACATAGTAGGCCTCAATAAATATTTGTGGGCTGAAATGATTAACAAATGACACCAAACAACACATTTGCTAAACTCCACTGTATGGACTCATTTTGGTACCTCTGGAAATATGGTCGCAGGTAAAGGATGGCACAGGGATTAAAAATGTTGTTTGATCCTCGAATACATAAAAACCAAAATACCAAAGCACAACTATTGGCAAGGTGATTATTAATTATTCTCCTGACAATGCAATGAAATGGCCACCTATGTTTAGTAGTTAGGACTATTCTAGTTGGTATCTGTGACGACCAGTAAATCCTCGTAATGGGTTCCATCCAGATCCCTTGATCAGAAGGCAGGCTTGTAGGAACACCATGACTCCTAGCTCCCAGCTCTACTACCCAACCCACAGCCAGACCAGGACCCCCTGCTCCTCCTCAAAGGGGAGGGTCCCTCCTACTGGCGTGTCCCATCCCTCTGCCAACAGACGGCACCCCTACCAGTGGTCTAGGACTCTCCCCCTTATCACTTGCCTCTTGGAGATGGAGATGCAGAAATGCTGCCAACCGCAACAGGCTGCCCCTTCCAGTTCAACCATCTTCTCCTCCAAATGGGGAGAAGCTGCAGTGAATGTAGAGAGCCTGGAAAGAGATAAAAGATTTGTGTCCTCAGATCCAGAGGTCTCTGTCCCAATCTGTAAAGCTTGGAAGCTGAGTACAGTAGGTGTTGTGGCATTAACCCCTCCAGATTCCATAGCCAAACCTCCATCGGGTTTCCTAGTGTAGGACAGGCAATACGTGCATAACAGAAGTTCAGATAATCCCAAACCCAATTGTAGCTAGCGGTTCCACCTCCAAATCCTTGATCAGAGCAGCCCAGCAAGAAGCCAAGTTCTTTACACATTTGGAGTGATGAGTTTTTCAATCTTATTCTAGCATTATAACACGGGCTCATCCCACTTAAATTTAGGTCTTGTCAACAGATAAAATAAAGGATCATCAATCCACATTACAAAAGGATCCTCATATGTATCAAAGGTTCATTGCAAAAAGTTTCCTTTTTGCCAGTCCACTGTCAGCTCATTTTTACTCTTCCATCAAGCCTGCCAGCCTTCTGTTTTCTCCTGCCATTTGCCCACCAGCATGTCAGTTTTCCAGAGTGGGCAGTTATTAGGCAAAGCAGAATTCATGGGTCCAGAGGAAAGAGAAGGAGAAAAGAACCTTCAAAACTGGCCTCTGAGGGATGCCTGTGTGGCTCAGTCAGTTAAGTGTCCGATTTCAGCTCAGGTCACGAGACCTGTTCACAGTTCTTGAGTTCAAGCCCCACACTAGGCTCTGTGCTGGCAGTGAAGAGCCTGCTTGGGATTCTCTTTCTCTCCTTCTCTCTCTCTCTTCCCTTCTGCTGCTCACACTATCTCTCAAAATAAATAAATAGACTTTAAAAGAAAAGAATAAGATGCAAATCAGCTCTGAAGTCTCTATTTTCAAAATCTGTCTCAAATCTGAGCACCTCCTGTCACTCCCAGTTTGCCCCACCGTAGGCTCAGTCACTATGACAATACCGAAATGTTTCTTATTATCCTCCCTACCCGTACTACAAAGATCATCCATGAATTGTATAATCAGAATAAATAATAGTCATTATTGTTAAACCACTGCACACTGAACAACGACCAACAATTTTAGTCTGACATTTAAATTCCTCTAAAATCTGAACTGAACTCTCATTTTTCCCCTCAGTGTAAGCTTCAGACCTCTTTAGAATCACTTCAGAGTGGGTTGTCTCTGGAAAGCCAGTGCCCAGCATCACCGGGACTGACTGTGCTGAGATGTCATCCAGGAAGCAGTGTCCCAGAGAAACCTGCCTGCCAACCCTAAAACGAAAGGTCATGAAGCCAAGCTACAGACATAGAAAGCTCGGAAGCCCATGACACTAGCAACTGTCAGCAGTCAATAAGGACTGAAAGACCAGCCATAGGCTGGTCCTTGTAAAAGCATCCAGGAGAAATTCAGGCCCATGAGACCACATCTGAATCAGCAACATTCTGCAAGAGCCCTGCCTGCTCACCACGGCACTGACATCCAAGTGGCTGGGGGCCGCGCCAGGTCTCACGGAAGCATAACTAACCACCCCACCCTTCCCCCACTCCTCCCCCGGGCCTGGCCTAGAAGCATAAGACACCCGCACACCTGGGCCAGATCATCATTCCCGAAGTTCTACATGTCGGCACAGTTACTAAAGTAAACATCTACCCACCACTCTAGGTCTCTGCAGGCTGGCCTCTCCTAATCCAATTTTATCCTTGGGGCTCAGAGGCCTCAGCTGTTCCAAAACTCAAGCTTCCCAAACTCTTCGACCCGCCTGATAGGGCTAATTCAACCAGATAGACAGGTGGGAGTAAGTTCAGCTGATAAAACAAATAAATTAATTAAAAGTTTAAGACATTAGAGAGTGGACCCTGGGCACAGGCAGAGATTAGGATAAAAGCAAGAAAAACAATAGCAACAAGGGGAATAAAAAGAGGAAAATATGTCATCTGCCACGTGCTGATCTGAACTAGGGCAGATGTAAAGAAAGGAACATTAAGATCACTTCACACTATAAAGTGTGTTGACTAAGAGGTTAGTCATACTTTCAAAGAGGACAAGGGAAGTTCAAACAAAAGGTCCATGTTCTGGTCTGGCAATAAAAGAAACAAGACAACAACCACATGAAACAAAGAATATTGCTTAAGTCTGCTGTCCAAGAACCATGGGTTAAAAAGGATTAAAACCATAGACCTTTGGATTCTAGGGGGAGTCTCTGGCCAACACTCTTGTGCTTCTTCTAAATCTTTTTTATATTTAAAATAAAAAAAAATTTTATGTCTTTTATTTTATTATTGAGAGATAGAGAGAAACAGTACGAGCAGGCGAGAGGCAGAGAGAGAAGGAGACACAGAATTTGAAGCAGGCTCCAGGCTCTGAGCTGTCAGCACAGAGCCCAACGTGGGGCTCAAACCCACGAACCGTGAGATCATCACCTGAGCTGAAGTCGGACGCTTAACCAACTGAGCCACCAGGTGCCCCTCTTCTAAATCTTTAAAAACATAGTTTCAACTTAAAGTTCAGAAATAAGTATAGTAAGTGGGCTTTCTCTTTTTTTTTCCCCCCTTAATGATAACAATGTAGTCATAGCATTATTTCTCAAGTGGATTGTATGTTTCATGTAAGGAGGAGGAAAAATCTGTTAGGAGGTTTTCCCCTTAACAAAGAGCCAAAATCGTGAAAGTAAACTTACTTCCCATAGACAGGAAGAAGTGCTAAGAAGTAGACTATGTGTTGTAAGGAAAACCCAGGCTCTGGGGACAGTTTTCAGGGGTCAAATCACGGCTGCACCATTTACTTACCGCGTGCCTTGTGCAAGACATTTAGCCCCTACAAGACCAATTTCCTTATGCATAAAATTATAAGAATGTAGTTACAGTGTTGTGAGAATTTATGAAGTGCTTATGTAAAATAAGAAAGAAAAATAAACTCAGAAAGTAATCCGACGCCCATAGTACAGTCCCCTTCACATCATAAGCTCACAATAAATGCTGGCTAGTACCATCCTTTTTAGTCTAATTAACAAAGAGCCTACCGGGGAACATGTGGCCACCTGAGGATCACAGAATGCCAGTGTCAAAGGGGTTTAAGGAATCTTCTTTCTAGCTCAGTACTCGCTTCCTCCCCCCACGGACTCCCCTAATTTGACAAGGGAAAAAAATGAGTTGGTTAATTCAAGGCCCATTTTTCTCAAGAAATGACTGCTTATCTTTTGCTTTTTCTTTGTAACACGTTAGGAACTGGTTACCTCCAGTACGAATTTTCCAGCCGTGCTGGTTCTTACTTTCTGGTGCCACCAAGTGGCCGAGCTTAATGGCACCGTGATACTTCCCCGGAGGCTTCCCCCAATTAGGTAGAGCATAAAAGATCTCTTTTAGGTAGCATTCAACAGCTCCTTAATGCTCATTAAATTAATGGGTAACACTGTGGATTGAGCAGAGATGCAGAAGTGGCTCTATAGAACACTAGAGGGAAAAAAGAAACCCCCAGTGAGAAAGAGGAGCAGACAAAGGGTTGGCCAGCTTCAGCCATTCCTTTGATGCCTGGGAATTACTTTGTTCAGGCCTAAGAAATGCATGCCTGGCCTTCTGGGCAGAAAGGACCCATTTTTATGATAGAGGAACACATAATACACATTTTGAGTGAATACTGAACAGTCAAGTGCAAATAACAGTGTTTTTGCTGGAAATTAAGATCAAAGCTGAATCTAGCTGAATCAAAGAACAAAACCTCTAAATTACAGGCATATAGGAAATTTTATCCCCCAAGTTGCAATTTTATTACTGACATTTTTAGTGGTCAAATTTTAGAAGGGCAAGAACACAATTTCACAGTATTGTCATTGGTCAGCTACCTGTGCTACACAATTGCAAGACTGTAGTGCACACGTTCAATTAGCTCATCTAATAATATTTTTAACCTTTTTGTGCACAGTAGAATTCAGGAAAGTTTTCTGAAACATAAAGGAATTTCATACCTTTAGCTTCACAGATTTGGAAAACCTAAAAAAATCCTCCAACTTGAATTACTAAAACTGATTGGTGGTGAGAACTCCAGAGCGATCGATTCCCCAATCTTTTGTTTAAAGTTCTAGCCTTCGTAGAATGAAAATGAAAAGAAACTGTCTTCTTAAAACATTTTTTATAAGATCTCTTGTTTTAATGTTGGATTAGTCACAAGAGTCTCTGCTTGGGGTGCTCATTCTCCCCTACTATTTTTTCTTCACACTTTTAAAACTCTTCATTCTGTCTGGACAAATGATGATTCATCCTAGATGCTGCTGTACATGACTTTGGAGTTTTTAATTCCTCCTTGTAAAATTTTGAAATGACAATATGGATGCTCTACTTTTTAAAATTCTATCAAAATGAAAAAGTCCTGGGGCTCCTGGGTGGTTCAGTCAGTTAAGTTTCCAACTCTTGATTTCAGCTCAGGTCAAGGTCTTGTGGTTTGTGAAATCAAGTCCCACATCAGGCTCTGCACTGACAGCATGGAGCCAGCTCGGGATTCTCTCTCTGCCTCTCTCTCTGCCCCTGCTTGTGTGTGCACTCTCTCAACATAAATAAATACACTTTACAAAAAATGAAAAAGTCCAAAGAATTTTTTTCCTAAAAGACTCAATGTCTGAGTAAAATTAAGACTAAAATCAAATATAGTTCAGAAAGACTGTATTTTAAGCATATTAATGGCAACACAGCAAATAATTGAAGAGTAGAATTATGATGTAACCTAATTTCTTTATTCTATCTTGTATTATTTAAAATTTATAAAGTTTTTGACTCAAAAAGTAAATAATGATCTTTCTAAAGCTATTGAACTAATGAATCTAGTTCATTCATATTTTTATTATTTTTTAATTATTTAAAAAAATTTTAATGTTTTATTTTTGAGAGAGAGAGACAGAATGAGCGGGGGGGGGGTGGTCTGAGAGAGCAGGAGACACAGAATCTGAAGACAGGCCCCAGGCTCTCAGCTGTCAGCACAGAGCCTGATGTGGGGCTCAAACCCACAAACCGTGAGATCATGACCTTAGCCAAAGTCGGACGCTTAACCGACTGAGCCACCCAAGGGCCCTGAGTTCATTCACACTAACTATCAATCCAGCTCCCTATTCATTTGGCAATTTTAAAGTTCATAAAAACTCTTTTGCTACACAAAGCTAACAACTCTACCACCCAAAACATTAAGGTCCTGCAATAATAAATATCTCAATCAACTGACAGAGTTTAAACATATGGCCGATGAGGAAGTTTTCATTTCAAGTTACATTTGGAATGCTTACTATGTTTAAATGTGAGTATTCAGATATTGAAAACAAGCCCAAATACAACACTTCTTCACATTACTGATGTTGGTATATTGATTAGATATAATGAAAACCATGTGATGACAATTTGCTGATCAAAAGTTCAAAGACACCACAAATAACAGTGAAAGGAACATTTAGCTAGTTGGCCTTCCAAAGGTCAAAGCCAAAATAAACATGAACGACAAATCTGGACCAAATCCAAGGTGCAAACTCAACCTTTAGGGCAACCCTCATTATTTGCAGTCTGGCGTGTGCTGCAGGGGAATGTGCCCAGGCAATGTAGTCATCTAGACCAATTCCAGTCTTTTTTTTTTTTTAACTCCTTCCACCTGGGTAACTCTGGGCACGTTACAAAAGCCCTCTGCCTCACTTTCCTCATCAGTAAGACAGGAACAACGTAACCCAAAGATTGAATAAGTCTGTGTAGGTGAAGCACGTAGCATAAGGCCTGTCTTGTAGATGCATGAATCCTAGTTAATACAATTATCAGAGTTATCCTGATCATCATCATTAATGTCAGGATCATATCACAGCACCTGGGTGGCTTAGTCAGTTATGTGTCCAACTGTTGATTTCAGCTTAGGTCATGATCTCACAGTTCATGAGATCAAGCACCACATTAGGCTCTGTGCACAGAGCCTGCTTAGGATTCTCATTCTCTCTCTCTCTCTCTCTCTCTGTCCCACCAGTACATGCACGCACTCTCTCTTTCTCAAAAATAAATAAGTAAACATTAAATAACAACAAAAAGTATTTGGATCAAATCTGAGGGCTGTGAGGATTACAGGCTACCTACAAATAGCACATGAAGCACTTTGTGCTCATTTTATAAAAAATGGACGCTGGTATTACCTAGACACCTAGAGAACTTTGAAAAATTTATTTAATAAATAAAATATTAGTTGTGAATTCAGAGTAAATGTAACTAACAGGTATATACTCAGCTGAAATAGGTATGTCATTTCTTTCTAACCCAGTGCCCTCGTTCCCTTGCCCTGTATAGGGAACTCTGCCCCTCAAAGATCCTGGAAAAGGCAGATCATGTCTCTTCATAAAGAAGCTGAAAACACTACAAAGTGTTTTCACATTATTCCCAGAAGTGAAGCCTAATAAGCTCAGCCAATCAGATGTGCCCACTTGGGATGTTTGCATCTAGTGGTAGTGACCTCATGGAACAGGAGCAGGAAATCTTGCTGAGGGACCCAGAAGAAGCATTGACATCCATTTGCAGGTGCAGCAATGATGCCACTACAAACTGTGATATTCGGTGTTGGGCAGCAGTGACTTCAATGGTCCTCGGCAGGGTGAGGCTGTGACAAGAGTTTGCTGTGCTCTGATGTGCGGTTCCTTTATCATGACTTTTTCCAAACCTAGTACTCCAGACTTCTCAATATATTTGAAAAGTATCCAATACCTTTTCAATAAGTTACTATTCTGCTTATATCAACTGAAGTCCCCTTCTGTTGATTGCAGCTAAGACCAGTAGAGAAATTGGTGGCAAGCAGTGGAGTGCTGGGAATAGAGCCCCAAGCGTGTCACTGGCTAAATGCAAGTAAGGTGGCGGGGACTCCACTGTTCCTTGCACTGCCTATCCATGAAGACTGGCTACCTCCTGAACATGGCGCCGGGTGGTGAGCTTCCAGACTGGGTTTCCCACCTGGGAATTGGTGATGCATGTTACATAGGAATAAGACAATTGTTTAGCTGTTACATATCAGGTCTTGGGATATGTAAAGGCCCTCGTATTAGGAAGAATTCAGGGTGTTTGATGGTGTTAACTAGGTCGTATGGTGTCCAGTAAGATATTGAGAAAAAATAGATTTAAGTTGCAAGTGGCTGGTTTTGTTTTTCTCAGAGCACCAACCCCTAAAGTGGCTGTCTTAATAAGAGAAGAAAAGGAGGTATGGCTTTGTTATTCAAAATGGGTGAAAGGAATTAAGAGGCACAAACTTCCAGTTATAAAATAAATAAGTCATGGGAATGAAGAACACAGCCTAGGGGAGATACTCAATAACAATGTAATAACTGTATGGTGACAGACAGTAATGCACTTACATGGTGAGCATTTCATAATGTATGCACTTGTCAAATCACGATGTTGCACATCTGAAATGAGTGTCTATCAGCTACACTTCAAGTTTTTTTGTAAAAAGTTCTTTCTACCTGTGGCCTGCAAGCTAAAATGACTAAAAATCTGATAATTTACTGCCTTGCAGGATTGTAAAATTAAAATTCTGTATTCAAGGTATGCCTGGTTGGCTCAGTCGGTTAACTATCTGACTTCACCTCAGGTCATCTTCTCACAGTCTGTGGGTTTGAGCCTCACATGGGGCTCTGTGCTGACAGCTCAGAGCCTGGGGCCTGCTTAGGATTCTGTGTCTCCCTCTCTCTCTGTCCCTCCCCTGCTCACACTCGTCTCTCTCTCTCTCTCTCTCTCTCTCTCTCCCTCCCTCTCTCTCTCAAAAAAATAAATAAACATTATTTTTTTTTTAATTCTCTACTCCAAACTAAAGCTTTTCAACTGAGGCAGAGACAGCAGAGACTACACAGGAAAAAAGATTGGAGCAGAAGACAGACTTGATCACCCAGGCCTTACCCATGAGCTTCCAGTAAACCACATCCATGGGACAGAGAGTTAAATATGCTCAGTGTGAAGAAGCAGCTGGAATGAAAGCAGCCTGCACTTAGGTTAGATTATTGTTTTGAAATATCCTTTACACCGGACTCAAGGGTGATGAGGCAAAGCACAGAGGCAGAGAGCAAGCAGACAAAAAAGCGAAACCACAAAGGTGGTGTCTGAATAAGAGCCCTGGCTGTGGTTTCTACTCCGTGGAATTACCCAGAAGCAAGTAAACAAAATATTCATCAAGTTTCTAAATCCTCTGTATTACCCACAATGCTCTGGTTGCAGCCAACATCTTTTGATAGTTTAACTCTTCAAAGCAGTCGCAAGCTGTCAGAATTTGTACCTACGATAAACAAACAGCTGAAGATTTGCAAGGCATTCCTTTTCCTAATGCCATCGCAGATGTGCGCACAGAGAACAATGGGCAGAACATTACTTTGTAGTCCAGAACCAGGGTGTCAAACGGCTGCCAGGGCATGGAGCTTGCACTCCTACTGTCCAACATGTGCTTTGAACCAATGGGCACTGGGTGCTATTTCCTTTCTCCCTCTGCTGTTTCCATTTCTTCTAGTGTTTATGAGATAATGCTGTTGTTTTCATTCCCACTAGTGTATATGAGATAATGCTGCAAAGGGTGGTGAGTGACTTAACTGTTAACTGGAGATTTCTGGACCAAGAGGAAGATATCACTTTGAACACTGCACTTGGAGCCAGATGCAGAATCTGAACGAAGCTCTGAGTTTGCTCCCTTTGGGAAAGGGTGACTGCATTTCATGCAGACATTCACCCTTTTGAAGGTGTTCCCATGTGAAGAAGTTAGTTAGCCAACGGAGTATTGAGGCATACTGTTTTCTGACTGTTTGGCATCTAATATTCCTGTGATATTTCCTAAGAGATACCAGATTTAGTCCAGATATTTAGCCCTCCTTCAAACTACCCAAGCATATTTGAATCAATCTTAACCAACAAATATCAAACTTGCCAATGGTTGGATCAGGATTCCTCCAGAAAATACTGTTATTGGTTTAGAGATGGGCACATGTCCTAAGTAGACCCAATTAATGTAAGGGAAGTTCTTTTTTAAAAAAATTTTTTTTGTTAATGTTTATGGTTGAGAGAAACAGAGCGTGAGTGGGGAAAGGGCACAGAAAAGAGGGAGACACAAAATCTGAAGTAGGCTCAGGTTCTGAGCTGACAACACAGAGCCAGACATTGGGCTTGAACTCACTAACCCGTGAGATAATGACCTGAGCCAAAGTCAGAACCTTAACTGGCTGAGCCACCCAGGAACCCCTTTAAGGGAAGTTCTTTATAACCCCTGGTGTGGGAGAAGTTCTTTCTCTTGGTCCCACCCACATGCTCCTTATCCCCTCCACCATATTCCTTCAGTTAGGAACCATCTTGCAACCCTCAGAGAAGCCTGCCCATAAACATGTGGAGAAAGGCAGCATGAGAAAAAGAGCAGAGAAATTGAGGCAGAGCCACAATCATACCATATCTGAGGCCTATGTTATCTCTGGACTTCTTGTTACTTAAGACAATAAATTTCTTTCTTGTCTATGACAATTCAAATTGGGGTTTCTGTTCATCTTCAGCCCAAAGCATCATGATACACTAACCACGTGGAAAGTTAAAGTTTCAGCTGGAAATTATTTGTCTCAAAGCCTGGGATGAGAGAGTATTCAACCAGTCCAAAAGGCACCTGGCTCCTATACTAAGCGTTGTCCAAAAGACAGCAGAGGAAAGCCATCAGGCAGTTCACTGCAAACAGGTTTAGGGCAATAGTTTTATACTTCTTCTCTATAACTTGACATGTAGAAAATGTTATTGCTTCCAGGCATAGCACTACTATAAAATTTACTTTAATTTTTTTTTTACATTTATTTATTTTTTTGAGAGATGGAGAAAGACAGAGCATGAACAGGGGAAGGGCAGAGAGAGAAAGAAACACAGAATCCGAAGCAGGCTCTAGGCTCTGAGCTAGCAGTCAGCACAGAGTCTGATGCAGGGCTTGAACCCACAAACAGTGAGATCATAATCTGAGCCAAAGTCAGACGCTCAACCAACTGAGCCACCCAGGCGCCCCTAAAGTTTACTTTTAAATGAATGTGTCTATGTAAAAAGGAATCAATTTAAAGAAAAATATTATCTAAATAATAATACAGGTTGTCTTAGTTTCCTGGGGCTGCGGCAAACCAAGTGTCACACACTAGGTGGCTTAAAACAACAGAAATTTCTTCTTTCACAGTTCTAAAGGCCAGAAGTCCAAAATCAAGATGTATGTTGACAGAGCCAGGCTCCCACTGAAGTGTCTAGAGAAGGATCCTTCTTGACTTCTTCAGCTTCTATTGGTGGCCAGAATCCTTAGTGTTCCTTGGCTTATAAAGGCATCACCCCATTCTCCTATGGCCTTCTCCTCTCTATGTGCCCATGGCCCTATGTCTGTCTTCTTATAAGGACTTCAGTCATTGGATTGGGACCCACCCTATTCAGTATGACCTCATCTCTACTGGATTCTATCTGCAATGACCCTAGTCCAAATAAGGAAGCTCATAGTTATTGGAGGTTAACTTATCATATAGAGGCCACTCATTTGGGACAGCATTTTTCTGAACATCATTCCCTATTCTAACCATTGATGTCTTCAATTGGAACTTAATTCTATTATTTCAGGCTAGAATAACCCATCATTGTACTCTAGCAGGCCTTCCTTTATTCTGGACACTATTTCCCAGTACCTGACATTAGCCTCTGATTTCCTTAGTCCTTGGGTGTCCCTCCTCACAGGGAGACAAAGGGCTTATAAGTTGAGACTTAAATTAATTATGGAAAGTAATTATTACATGCTGTACCTCAAAGAACCTGAGTTGTGATTAACTAATTGGCAGAAATGGGTGAGGTAAATTTAGGAAGAATAATTTTCATTTGGAAGACAATTGGAATGGTCACTGTTTAAAATTGAGAAAGAAAGTCTGGGGTGAAGAAATAAATCTTTCAAATGGTTTCATGAAATCTTGGGAGCTTTAAATATTAGGAAGGTTTTCCTGTCCCATTTGTTGAAGTAATAAAGTGTGAAGCAATGTTAAATCTGATTAGCTACGCCTGTCAAGCATTAATCTACGGTCTGAAAGGAAAGAAAAAAAATATTCAAAACTTCAATCACTGTCCTTTCCTGTGTTTAATCAGTTAAAAAATATTCTCCAAGGCTGTTCAGAAAACAGTGGTGTAAGGTATTCGGAAAAATCATTCAGGAACCCATGGGCCAGTGACTCAGGCAAATGTATTTTTCTGAATATTGTCAAAAGCTGTTTTCTCTTCACAATGTAAGTTCAGATGCTTCTTGGCTGTTTGTGAACCACCTGGTGTTCACAGACCAATGCAGGAATGCAGAAAGCTGTTTCCATGGTGATGAGACTTTCCTCCTGGCAACCACCCCTCCCCCACCTCCCATCTTTCTCCACTCTTAGGAGTTTAGATGGGGTTTCTGGGAAGGGTGGGATGAATAGACAGCCAGCATCTTGTGGTTTTTCCAAGTGCAGCTACTGTGTATCCACACGTAGTGGATGAGTCTCTTGGCCACATGTGGAGATGGTCATTCCAACCTCTCAGAATCCAACCAAAATCTTCCCACATTTGAAATCATTCCATCAATAACAGCTTATTTAACATCTGATTATATGAACAGACACTTCTCTATGGTGGGGGTCAGCACCCCCAAAGTCCAACTCCAGCCTGCCACATGTGTTCATAAATGAACTTTTATTGGTAGATGGTCACGCTCAGTCATCTGCATATTATCTATGACTGCTTTCACTTTCTAATGGCAGAGGTGAGTGGTTGACAGAAGGGACAGAGAAAGTATGGTCCACAAGTCTAAAAGCATCTCCTATCTATGTGGTCTTTTACAGTAGAAATTTTGTCAATTCCTGCCCTAAAGGATGTGGGGTCAAAATCTGGTAAGGAAAACTACAAAGCATAGAAATAGGCACAATGTGCTACCGTAAATACAGAGAACCAAATTAATGCTACTAGGAATCTGCACAGGCCACTGAGAACAGAGTAGGCTGGGGAGAATCTCTAGAAAAGGCAAGACTAAATATGGGAAGCCTCGGGATACACAAATCTGGGGCGGGGGAAGAGGCAAGCTAGATAAGCAGCGGAGAGCATGCAAAGAATCGTGAAGGGAAAGCTACCTGGTATCCTAACACACAGAAAACCCATTAACACTGGAAAGAACCATGCAGACCTGAGGTGTCGCTCTCACAGTGAGCACAGTTCATAATGGCAGAAGGAGATAGAGTGTGACTAGCAGGAGGTGAGGTTGGAGCCTAAGATTTACAAGCTCCTGAAAGTCAAGCAAAGAAAGTGATCTTAATCCATAGGGGATGAAAACTTACCACCCTAGAAACTGATCTGATGAAATCTTTGTTAAAAGTAAACTCAGACAATCCAATGAGGATGAACTACAGAGAAAGGAAGTAGAAAGAGAGGGAACCCTGTCACTATCTCCCATTTATGTCAAGCTTACTACGTGCCAACCATTATGCTAAGCTCTTCACATGTATTAACTCACTCACTGCCCCTAACAACCCTAAGAAGTAGGTAGTGTCATGATTGCCACTTTAAGGATGACAAATCTGTGGCTAAGAGAGGTTAAGTAACTGGCTCAAAGTCCGACATGGAGAAATGTGCAGAGCCAGGATGTGAATCTAGGTAATGTGGCTCCAGAGTCCAGCTTCCTCTGTAATCAGTCATGAGATTGTCACAAGAGTATGACAGGGAGGTGTACGAATTCACTTAGACCCGTTGCCATGGCACACACAAGGTACTCCATAAATATATTAGATGAGTAAATGCTGAATGAAAGAAAAGAAGAAAAAGGAAATAGCAAGGACAAAGTGTACATTGTAGGGGGTGGAGAAATGAGGGGGTGAAAATAAAATATAGGAAGGAGAAGGAGATATCAAAGAGAATTCTAATAGTTCTCCTTAGGATGGCTAAAAGAATGAGAGAATTCACATACAGACACACACATACAAAATAGAAGAGAAAATCAGCTCTGGGGAAAAGATAGTAAATTGGATTTGAGATTAAACAGGCAATGAGTTAGATGAAATGGTAGAGCATTCAAGCAGAAAAACACCAAGAAGCCCTTGAAGGTGTGGGGCCAGAACTTACAGGGGAGCTTGAGTCCAAACAACAAAGATGGTGGTTGGGCTGCGTAGAAGTGATGGAGGCAACAGGACGGCTTTCTCACACTGATGGGAAAAATGAAGTGATCTTCCCCATGACATGTACGATAAATAAAACAAAGAAAACCATTAGATGGTGACAGGTTGCAAAATTGGCCTAGTGAAAAGAATGCAGGGCTGGCTCTAGAGGAAACTGGGAAACAGAAGAGAATATTCATTGTTTTAATGCCTGTTACGTGTCAGGTGTTCTGACACTGCCCTTGGTGATCACTGTGAGTCTGAAACAGGTGGTGTATCTCCCCTCAAGAGCGGAGGAAGCAGAGAGGATAAATGACTTACAGAAGGACACAAGCCAGGAAGTCACTGAGTCAGGCTTTAAGCCCAGGTCCGCCACTCCAAGGCCCACACTCTAAATACCACCCAACTGCACAAGGGTCCTTCCTTGAGTTTCCTAAGACCCTCAGCACCATCTGATAGGATATGATTCCGTAAATTTTGCCATGATCTTTGTATCCAGTGAAAGGATAAATCACTAGTAACTGCTTATAGAGCCACCCCTCCGTGGGGTGTTATCACTAAAATGCTAATTTCAAACCAGCTGTTAGAGGGAACCTGGAGGAATGGGCTAATGTTCCTAAGCCTTTAAAAGCCACTGAAGGCCAGGCGGAGAAGGACAGATACCATATGTTTGCACTCATAGGTCTAACAGGACAAACCTAATGGAGGACCATGGGGAGGGGAAGGGGGAAAGAGAGTTGGGGAGAGAGAAGGATGCAAATCATGAGAGACTATTGAATACTGAAAACAACTGAGGGCTGAGGGGGAGGGGGGGAGGGGGTGGTGGTAATGGAAGAGGGCACTTGTGGGGAAGAGCACTGGGTGTTACATGGAAACCAATTTGACAATAAACTATTAATAAATAAATAAATTTTTTAAAAAGCCACTGAAAGGTTTCTGCCTAGGTGCTCTCATTTCCACTTTCTGCCAGGCAGAAAAGGCGCGGTGGTAGGCACTGCGGATTGGTCCAGAGTTGTGCCTCTGAAAACTGAAGTCCCGGGAAGTTCTCTTCTCAAACCTCAGTGTTCAGTATAAAGAAACAGTGATTCATTTGGAATAACCAAGGTAAAGTGCATTAGTTTGCTTTTAAATAGGAATAAAAGAAACACCACTAAACACAATAAAGATTATTTTTGAAAAGGAAAGAGCTGTCTCTTAATTGACACCCTGTCTTCATTGTCCTGGTTTGCATCACACATGTAAACAAAGTTTGTGTTTAAATTCCATATTAAAAGTGCTGTGTAATTTCACGAATTGTCTTAAAGATACCTATTCTAATTCCTTATTTCTTCGCAGATCAGGCAGCCAGTCTCACAGATGTTCTTGGAACAAATTTCTTCGTTGACTCTCATTTTGTAGTGAAATCACATTGACTCATTGTATACCTCAAACAAATAGATTTCTTCCCATAAATATCAGTGTTGACAAAGCTAAGGAAAGAATGAGGGAAAACGTATCCCGAGACCAGGACTAAAAGTCCGAATGCCTAGCAGTGAAGAAATAGAAGCCCTGTGTCTATAGAAACCCCAGCTAGCAATACTAGTAGGTAGGTTCTTCCTTCTCATAGGAAACGAAGCCAAGGGGCAGCAAATAATTTCAAGCCAGCAGCGCCATGCTTCAGATGCAGAGCAGGTCTCCAATTTCTCTTAAAATCTCACACCTTCGCCTGCTGTGGGCGAAGGGACTGAGCTATGCAAAATTGCAAAAAGCATCTGGCTTGACATTTCTTGAATGTAATTACCCTCCAGGAGAAACAGATCTGGCAGAAAGCAAAAGCCTGCCCTATTATACCCGTGTTAGGAGATAAGATCCTGGTATATCTAAGACATGACGACCAGCTCCAGCGGGAAAGGCCTCTCAGCATGACACAAGAATATTAATACATCTCTGACCAGTCACGAAAGCCCTTGCTGTTTAACGGCAGTTGCACCAAATGAAGTGAGCTGACGGGGAACGAGAAAGGAGCAATAGGGCTGAGTAGGAACATCATGAGTCCGTGGAGCAAGGCATGTGCCTCTGCCAAAACTCACCTGTCAATATTCTGGGCTTCAAATCTACGGCAACTCTAGATACAGACTCGAATTTCTGGGCCTTGTACCTCCTTTGAAAATAACTTTACTTTCTTTCCCTAATGATCGTTTCGGGTCTCAATCTCAGTATGCACCAAATGCACTTCTATTCTTCATGTAAGACAATTCAGCATCCCCTCCTTGGGTGACCTTTCCTGATAGCCCCAAGCAGCATAGCATCATACCATTATGTGTGGTTTCTTGTGTTGCATTATACAATCTTCTACTCGTTCTCTCTCTGTTCTGCCAGCATTTGCTAACTTGTCTTCACTCCTGGACTGTGCATTCCTTAGGGCAAGCAGCTATATCCTCATCACCCAACTCAGGGCTCAGGTGGCAGACGCCTTCTTGGGCATTCTCCAGGCCTTGCGACCAACCACACTCTCCCCTCCCGTGGTGGCTTGAATAGTGTCCCTCCAACAATTCATATACCCATGAAACTCAGAATATGACCTAACTTGGGAATGGGATCTTCGCAGATGTACTTAAGGTAAGAATTAAAAGAAGACTTTAAAGGGTTGAGATGGGCCCTAAACCCAATGATAGTGCCCGTATAAGAAATAGAAAAGGACGAACGGGAAGAAGGCCATGTGAAGGTGGAAACAGAAACTGGAGTCACACTGCCACAAGCAAGCCAAGGAACACCAGGGAACACCAGAAGCTGGAAGAGACCAGAAAGGATCCTCCCCTAGAGCCATCAGAGGCAGTGTGGCCCTGCCGAACACTTTGATTTTGGACTTCTGGTCTCCAGAACCATGAGAGAATGAATGTCTGTTATTTTAAGCCACTAAGTTTGGGGTGATTTGTT
The DNA here is from genome assembly GCA_004023845.1 of Helogale parvula. Lineage (NCBI taxonomy): Eukaryota > Metazoa > Chordata > Mammalia > Carnivora > Herpestidae > Helogale > Helogale parvula. Next base: position 75,761 of record PJEM01006935.1, read on the forward strand.
ACAGCAGTCAAAGAAAGCTAATATACTGCTTTTGTCTGGAAACTGGCTTTCCACCAATCCACATGGTTTTAGATGTTGGGACTACAAGATTCTGTCCCCTCACCTCACCCCAGTGTCCTCACAGTGCTGCACCCAAATTGAAGCTGGACCAGCAATATTCCTTCCCTGGGAGTTTGGGGTACGATAAGAAAAAAATGTTCTTTTTCCCATTCTTCCATCTCATTCAGGTTCGTACCCAAAGGCCATCGCCTCACAGACACATTCCCATCTTCCTACCTATATTTCTTCTTCTCATGACTCTAGATCTCTATTCATGTTATTTTATTTTGTAGTCCTTATCTGTACCTGGCATTATATTATTTTTTTAATTTTTTGATGTTTATTTATTATTGAGACAGAGAGAAACAGAGCATGAATGGGGTAGGGGCAGAGAGAGAGGGAGACACAATCTGTAACAGGCTCCAGACTCTGAGCTCTCAGCACAGAGCCCGACATGGGGCTTGAACCCCACAAATCATGAGATCATGACCTGAGTCGAAGTCGGATGCTTAACCAACTAAGCCACCCAGGCACCCCATGGCTTTATATTATTTATGTACTTGTTTTTTCTTTTTGTTCCTCTGACCTTCTTCATAAGACTGTAACATCCATGAGAGCAGAGACATGGTCTGCTTGGTTGACTACTATATTTCCAGCTCTAGGACTCAGCCTTGCACACAGCAGCTCTGCAAGGAGACAGATGAGGCTGACCTAAAGAGAGAAATCAAGGGGAGAGATGAAGAGCAAGTTTTCTATCAGAGTACTCATTCCCTGTTTCAATTCCTTCTAAGGCCTCTCCATATTTCTACCTTTAGTTTCTAAGGAACACTCTGATAAAATATGCTCTTCTATAAGCTTGTATCTACACAAGAAACCAAAAGAAACTTAACTAATATACCACAGCACTTAGTAAGAGCTCCAGCACCTCAGAGGAGTAAATAACAGAATGAAAAATGGAATGAATCAATGTATAATTTAATTAATTAAGTCAGTCTGGCCCCTAACAGGAATAATCTTACAAGTAAGTAAGGTGATTTGAGAATTGTAGAATGTATTTACCTCCTTCAGAATTTATCTTCTTACCACCAACTTGAGTGTCTGAAATTCTATCACTATAGATTTTAGAAACACTCCTTTCAAATATAAATGTTCCTGGAAAAAGCAAATCTTTAGCCAGTGACTATTTTAACATCTTAGAAAGCTAGGCTCTTCTGAATGATGCAGAGTCACCTTAATGAAGGATAAGGAAAGGGATGACAGACCTGGGAAATGGCAGGAGAGCAAAGATAAATTCCCACCACTTTTCCAGCATGAAGCTGGTCTTGTAATCCTGGAGAATTATGGATTCTATCTTCATGGAAGACTGGTTGCATTGACGGCCCAATGAATGGCCTCTCAGGATCCTGCTTTTTTATTGTGGTTCTGCAACTCCTCCCTTCAAAAGGCAGGGTTCTGTTGCCACACTGCTTGAATCTAAGCTGTTCTGTGACTTGCTTTAACCAAAAGAATGTGACAGAAGTGACATTGTACCCAGGTCCTCCTGCTTCCACTGTTTCTTGGAAACCTACCATTTCCATGAAAACAAGCCCAGCCCACCCTGCTAAAGAATGAGACAAGTACCTATCCAACCAATCCTCTCTGCCAGCAGAAGGTTAAGTGGGGCCAGCACCCTGCTGATCTGCCAGCTACTTACAGACACATGATCAAGTCCGGCCAACCTAATGCCATGCTGACCGTACCCCTGAGTAAACAAATGTTATTGTTCTAATCCATTGCTTTTTGGAGTAGCTTATCACACAGAAATGACTAAATGACAAAATACCAGCCTACCTTGGAAGCCTCAAATCTGAGAATATGTTGCTTTCTAAAACCATCTGAAAGTCTTAGATTCTGAAACCACCTCCTCTGAGAGAAGATATACTTGCAGGTTGGGTTTTCCAGGTTTGACCTCTACCTTCTACTGACCCTTCAACAGCACAATATTACCAAGTGTAATGGTGTTTCTAAGGAACCTTCATTTAGTTTCTCATTTGGATGTCAGGAACATAGCTCCCTTTGCCATACATTTAGGACCTTCACCTTCTCTGGCACCTAGTACTCACACTGACAATGCCTCTTGCACCTGGGACAGAAGACCAGCTGGGAGCTGATTGTTCTAGAAAAAATGTATACAAAAAGGGTTGTAGAAAAAGGGGAATAGAGCAGAAGGCAGTGAGCAATTGACACAGGGGGCTGGAGTTGGAGCCAAAATCGGGGCCTGGAGATAGGGCATGATGAGGAATCTCAACAGAAAGTTGGGAAAGCGAAGTGATAGAAGTTGGGCTAGTGGGGAGTGAATAATGGCACTGAGATCACATTTGTCTCCCCCTTTTTCTTGTTTCTTTCATACCATGTCTAAAAGGGAGAAAAGGACAGACAAAAAAGCAATACATCTTCCTTCCCCCCTTCCCTTCCTTCCCGTGTCTACTGTGTGTTGGAAAAGAGCCTCAGTGTATGTCTGGGTAGAAACAGCTGCTTCTGCCCCCAACCTCTTCCCTTTGTCCTGTCCTGACCCCTCCTTATTACACTATCATTACCTATGGTAAGAGGTAGAACACGGGGACTGTCTGGGCATGGCACAGATGGGATTCCTCTAGATTGGTGACAAGCCTGTCAGTCATGGAAGAAAACTGTGGGGAGGCTAACTTGCATGGCTGCACAGAGAGATCCTCAACCTGCCAAACCAATGAGGACCACTGTATTCTGGAGACCCAGTGTGTGTCTGCTGGAGAAAACAGGGCAGTGTTCCTTGTGATGAATAAAAGAGTTTTGTTTGCTTGTTTGTTTTTAAGGCAAGAAAGGAATCTACAATCATCATCAGTGCCTGTTCTAATAAATATCCTGGCAGGATAATTTTTTATTATAATGTTGTGGTTTTTTACCCTGCTTTTCATCTTGGGCCTCTTTACAGGGCAGAGGGGCAGGTTTGTGTTTGTGTTACAGACTCCAAAACAGATGTTGCTTGTAAAGACACCTATTGTTTTCCTAAAGCTTCAGCCATTAAAAATATTATGCTTCCCTGTGGTCCTGCAAGGAAAGGAAAAAAAGGAGAAAGGGAGGCAAGAGAGAAACAGAGTCAAATCTGTATATCTGGTGACCAATAGATCCATCCTCTCCCGGACTCCCACCACACTGGGAAGGGGCAAAAACAGAGTAGATGTACAGAATGCACCCAGAAGTGGTGAACGCAGGCAGAAGTGGTCCAGCCCAGCAAAGATTCCCACATCCCCTGGGTAGAAACCCAGAGCCAAGATTTGGGGACCAGGAGGGACCTCAGCAAGGAGAATATCATCAGAAATCATACGGCACTAGAAGGTAGCATTCTTTCAGTTCATCAAGCTCCATAAATTCTGATGTGACCTTGGGAGAGGAAGCAACCCCAATGCTAATGAAGGGGATGGTGTGTGGTCTCTGATGTGGATGTATTCAGTTAAGATCAAGAAATGGATAAAGCACCTGGGTGGCTCAGTTGGTTAAGCATCTGACTTCAGGTCAGGTCATGATTTCATGGCTCATGAGTTCAAGCCCCACGTCAGGCTCTGTGCTGACAGCTCAGACCCTGTAGCCTGCTTCAGATTCTGTATCTTTCTCTCTCTGCCTCTCCCCTGCTCATGCCTGCCTCTCCCCCCTGTCTCAAAAGTAAATAAACATTTTTAAAAATTTTTCAAAAGAAATTAAGAAATGGCTTTATCATGCACACCTGCATTGGATGGTGGTTCATACCACTTGACTTGGAGACGTACCATACCTAACACATTACTGAATGTGTGAGTGAGCTCCTAATCCAGTTTTCCTAATTCCTTATGAATCAGAACAAATTTGTTAGGCTCCTATTCCATAAACTTTCAGAGAGATATCCTGCCTCTGCAGTTCTACTATATCTTAGAGGGGCCAACTCAGTGCATGTGCCTTCCATCATCAGTGAGAAATGAGGCAACAAGCATGTGGGAAACAAAGGGGAAATAAATGCGGTACAAGTTTTTGAATTTGTAGAGGTGATGGAGATTCTCTTCACTGCATCTCAGGACTCTCGATGTCATGCTCAAAATCACTGCTTTTTACCAAAAGAAAAATTTTGCCCCAGAATTAGAGGCCCTTTTGAAGTATATATATTTCTTCTCCCCTTATCATTTCCTAATAAGATTAATGAAACAAGATAAGGCATTCAAAGAACCTAGCACAGGGGAGGAGCTGGGTAAATTGTGTTGTGTTGCTCTATCTTTGTAAGACAGAAACGCTCATGCATCAAACTTCTGGTGTCTTAAGATGAAATCAGTACAGAAAAAGCCTCAGACCATTCCACACTAACCTCTAACTCTTGTTCGCAGCTCATTGTAGGAGCAAATTAACAGCCCACTTTGTAGGCAGTAGATTGTCAGAAAGCACACAGAAAAAAGAAAAGAGGCATTTTCTCAAATCCATGGAAACTAGAGACTTACATAAATTTCATTATACAATGTGCCATTGCTACAGACTTATATACTATTTTCAGCTTTATTTTACTTTTGCTTTTTTTAAAAAACTCATCTTACAGCTGCCAAAATATGAACTGGGACATCCATCTACCTGTCACCTTCACCTGAACTCAGACACCATGTGATTCTGCAACTCATGGCCCGTGTTGCTGTGAACGGTAACTGATGGTGACCCTTCCCTGTGCACCTGATTTCAATGAGGGCATCAAAAATGGAAAACCATCATTCACGTGTCACTGAATCTCTTCAAGGGAGGGTAAGAATGTGGCAGCTCTGATGATGTAGAGCAAAGTGGCTTTTAATTCCCAGATCTTCATGAATAGAAACAACAGTTGTATCCATATCTTGAAAATCACATCAAAGTGGAGAGGAAAATGCTATATTTTTACCCTGATGTTTGGTTACTCTTAAACTACAACCCACTCTGTACACTGGCCTCTAAATATCACATAAAAAATGCATGCTTGGCAATCATTTTTTAGATCTCTCCATCTACCTCGTTATGGCAGCCAGTATCCTTTACTTTTAAGGAAGTGGGTTTTAGGCAGTGGTATGTTGCAGTTGGCTTAGGGTCAATAGAGTGAATCTCTTCCCAACTCTGAGTTCTGTGCTGTCACATTGGATAGTTTCAAATCAGCCACAATGGGAATATTTACATAACAGAAAATGCCAAATGCCACAAAATAGGGCTTTTTAAAAATAAGATAGATGGTTCTTTTTTTATGTTTTATTTATTTTTGAAAGAGAGAGAGAGCAGAGGAGGGAAAGAGAGTGGGGGAGACACAGAATCTGAAGACAGGCTCCAGGCTCTGAGCTAGCTGTCAGCACAGAGCCCGACATGGCGCTCTAACTCATGAACCAGGATTTCATGACTTGAGCTGAAGTTGGGCCCTTAACCAACTGAACCAACTAGGCACCCCAAGAGAGATGATTCTTAAACACTACTTCTCAACACAGCACTGGTTTAAAAAAGATGTATGGGAGCAATCATGAGGGTACCAGGTGCTTAAGCAGAAGAAAGAATTGATGGTGTTGGAGATAAAAAAAAATGGCAGAAATGAGGTTCATAAAAAAGAGGGTCCAGGGGAAAAAATACCACCACCTACTTCACCATTTCTCTTGAACTGTCTGGTAATGATCCCCCACCCCAGGCTGTAAGGTCCTCCCCATTCCATATTTACCTAGCACATTCATTCACATATGCTAAATGTCAACTTGGAGTTTCTTATCAAGCATCTCCAAAGATTCTCTGAAGCTGTACCCAGATGAAACTTGCATATCTCACATTAAGTAATATTTCTAGAGTATAATACCCCTGCTTGCAAACTGATTAAAATTTTTTATTAAAAAATCTCCATGTTTTTTTTCCTGTTGAACGTAAGGAAATTTCATCTTTGTGTTGAGCTGCTAGTTTTCAAGTAGAAAACCAATACCCATCTGAATGTTACTTTAGCTGCTAAATTAATTGAATTCTTGAGAGAGTAAAAAACAATTAACTGCTTATAAGGAATCAGTATTTCATGCTCTTCACCACTTTCAGCAAAGGGCAACCTAATCTATACTTGAGGCGATAGTATAACTTCTAAATTATTTATTTTTCTTTCCTTGTTTACTAGAAAAGGTTTTGTGATGCTGGAAGAAGGAAGTGAACAATACAGGAAATTATATGTCTGTAATGTTAATATTGGCACAAAGCTGAGCTCTTAATCAAATCTTATCTACAGAACTAAAATGGTCAAGCAAAACACACAGTACACATTTATCATGAAGATCTTTGGGTCTGATTTCAATTAGGCTATGAGGGGGAAGCAAAGACTAAATGAACTATCAGACTAATGACATTTTTATTTGGTGGCCAAGAGCAAACACAGTTAATTTTTAATGAAATTACCTTCTTTAAAGGACACTCCTTTATAGGATAATGATGAAAGTGGAAGGTCTCTTAAGGAGAAGAAATTTAATAATATTAAAATTTAACTCTATTTCACCTCTACAGACTCTAAAATGAAATGTGGTAGATCACATTAATGCCCCAAATTCTTCATTCCTCCATGTAGCTATGGCCTTCTCAGGAGACTGCAATTGTGCAAAAATGTGTATTTCCTGACCCCTTGACTCTAAGTTCAGTCATGTGTCTTTCCAATAAGTAAAGTAAGAAATACTCTATATGCTTCCACTTGCTCTCTTGAGCTTCTGTCATCACCAAGAAGGAGAATGCCTGGGCTAGTCTATATCTCAGTAGGAGGATAAAAAGCACATTAAGCAGAGCTTCACCAGATAAGATACTCTAGCCAAGCCAAGCTCAGAACAGAACCATCAGCCAACCCACACACACATTAGCAGGCCCAGCCAAGATTAGCCAAGCGTCAACACCCAAGTATATACGCTATAACAATATACAGCTATTATAAGCTGTGGAGTTTAAAAAGTGGTTGGTTATACAAAATAGCTAAACCATACATATATATCATTACTCTCTTTCATAGTTTCTTCTTGAAGTGTGAAGAGTTTTACATATGTAATGGATTTCCTGTTCAACATGCAAGTAATTCTCAACAGCAGACATTTCTACTTCATAACTATAAACATGAAACACTTTAGAAATCAACATTATCCTATTATATCTTTCAAGTCTCAGAATTAGTTCAATACCAGAAACATTGGCCAATCTACCAATATAATTATGTGCTAGATCCTGGGAACACAGAATTGACAAAGAACTCTGAATTAGAGCTCATGGTCTATGTTGGGGAGGAAAAACTTTTCTCTACCATTTAAGATTCTTCTAGCTTGTCTAAGAATTAGACATGAGACAGATTATCAGAAGGGGGAAAAGAAACAAAGTTTAATTACATGCACACAGAGGCTCAATAATAAAATTAAGACCCCACAAAGGTCAAAGCAGGCTTCTATACTTTTTAGACAAATAATAAATCTGTGAGGAAATGACAGGACAAAAAAAACTTATGTTCGGGAGCTTTAGTTAGTAAAGAATTCTACACAGAATTTAGGCTGGGGTAGTAAATTAGTAATTAGTAACTAAATTTGTCTGTATAGGCTTTTCAGCTCTAAATTCTCTATCTCTGCTAATAAGAATGTTTCTTTACCTCCTGGTACAGGGAGGGTACCTTTCACATAGGAGATCTATTTCCTGATTTCTCGAGACAAAGAGAGGTCAAAGTATTCTTACATTGGCTATTTCTTAAGCAGTATTAATTCAAAATAATCAATATGCCAAAGGCCTTCACCAAGGCCTGCCCTCGGCCCCCACATCTATCAAAGGCCTAATGATGCCAAGACAGCCAGAGTCTCTGTCAAGTGCTTTTCTAAATCCAGATGTGTTTAGTTCTGATTTCTTATATTGGAAGCACCAGTCTGTAAAGACTTTCTTCATTTAAGGGGAGTTAAGTCTTACAAGGGGCTTCAAAGATTCTGATACTATGTAATATTTGAAGATTTTAGTCAGATAAGTAGTTGAAATTGAGACCGGGGATATCTTAAATTCTAAAAGAAAACTCAGAAAGCAATCAGTATATTTTTATATTGAAGGTGCTAAGATTGGACTTTTTTCAGCTAACAATAAATTTTCACTAAGCTATCTGCTTTCTCCATAGCTGCTGGAAGTTTCTTCTACCCAATTTCCCCTGAGCAGCAGGGCTCAATATGTGAGAAGAGAAAAACTGACATTACTCCAGTAGCTATGGAGTGATTTTGATGAACAAATATGAAAGGAGATCAATTTTTTAAATCCTTGTCAGCTAATTTTCTGAATATAATATATAAATATGCCTTTTGTACTCTAAATTCATAGTAATTATATCAGTGATGAAATCACAATCTTAACCATTTCAGGTTAATCTTCTCTCATAAATAAGTCTTACAAATATGGTTTTTAAATTCTTTTTTATTAAGAATTTCTGTATTCTAGGGGTGCCTGGATGGCCCAGTCGATTAAGCATCCGACTTCAGTTCAGGTCATGATCTCGCAGTTTGTGGGTTTGAGCCCTGTGTATGGCTCTGTGGAGCATGCTTTAGATTCTCTGTCTCCCCTTCTCTCTGTCCCTCCCCTGCTCATGCTCTGTCTCTATTTCTCAATAATAAATAAATGTTAAAATTTTTTTAATTAAAAAAAGTCTTATATTCTAAGTCTACATAAATCTAAGATTTTGTGAGTGTTGTTTATGGTTTGTTTATTTATTTGTAAAAACTATGGATGATTACTTTGATGGGGAAATGTAAATAAAATAATAGTGATTATCAATGGTTCAAAGTACTTTTCATGTCTAAACTCATTTAATTCTTACAACTTTGTAAAATGGGTGTTATTATTATCCCCACTTTATAGAAAAGAAGATGGGCACAGAATGGCTTAGTGAATTGCCCAAGGTCACAGAGCCAGTAACTGGTTTATCAGAATTTAAAAGCAGGAAGTCCTCCAAAATCTTAGCTTAGACCACCAAAATAGACATCTCCCCTCCACCACCAAGCAAAAGGCTACCTGACGCCCTTCCCTGCTGCATACCCTTTTTGTGCATTCAGGTTGACTCACTGACACCAAACATTCAGGAAAGAGGGATGTCTTTTATATGCAAAGCATTTTGTGCTGGACACTGGAAATACTCCATAAATAAGAATATTTGCCTTCTTTGGGCTTGTATCCAAAATGAGTTAAAATAAAATGTAAAAAATGTAATCTAGTCAAAGGGTTAGAAAGACCTCCCAGAGAAAGTAGCATTTAAATTTAGATCTAGGGGGCACCCGGGTGGCTCAGTGAAGTGGCTGACTTCAGGTTAGATCATGATATAGTGGTTCATGAGCTTGAGCCCTGCATTGGGCTCTCTGCTGTCAGTATAGAGCCCACTTTGGATTCTCTGTCCCCATCTGTCTCTGTCCCCATCTGTCTCTGTCCCCATCTCACTCTCCCTCTCTCAAAAATATTTTTTTAGTTAAAAAATTGAGATCTAAAAGATGAATAAAAGTTAGCCAACAATTAGAGGAAATATCATTACCAAAGGCCAACAACAAGAGAGCACCCAAGAGCAGTGGAGTGTGCCTGAAGTTTATAGAGAAGCAAATGACAAGAGGGTTGGAATTCATATGGAGGAAAACAGAAAATCATTAAAGAGTTTAAAGAAAGGAGTCACATGGTTAAATCTACATTTTGAAAACATAATAAGGAGAGATGTATTTGAGTCAGAGTGGCCTGTGTCCCTATAATTACCAGCTCAGAAGACTCCCCATTGGATACCTAGAGGGTAGTATGTGAAATAAGTCAGACAGAGAGAGACACATATCATATGATTTCATGTCCATGTGGAATCTAAAACATGAAATAGACTCGTAGATAGAATAATCTGATGGTTGACAGAGGGGAGGGGGGAGATGAGCAAAACACAGGAAGGAGACTGAAAGGACAAACTTCCAGTTATAAAAGAAATAAAGCAGGGGAATACAATGCACAGCATAGGGAATATAGTTAAGAATAGTGTAACAACTTCGTACGGTGACAGATGGCAGCTAGATTTATCCAGGTGATCACTTCACATGTATATCAATGTTGAATCACTATGTTATATGTTACCTACACTTCTACTTATACCAATGTAAACCTGTGGAGTGTTTTCTAGCGAAGACCCACAACTCCATGCTCAGTAATTTCTGTCCATTCTCATGCCTCCCATCTTAAAAATAACCTCCACCCTTGAGGAACCCAGGTTTCAACCCATTTCCCTCCTTCTCTCACTCTTCTACTCCAGTGGGGTTCTATCGCTTTCCTCCACCAAAACCACTCTCATCAAGGTCACTGGTAGCAGCAGTGCCACCAAATCAAGAGTCCCTACTCTGTGGTTATCTGTCCAAGCTTCTCAGCAGGAGTCCATACCTGGGACCATACACTTCTCTAAGAGCACTTGATTCTCCTGGCTTCTGTGACTGCCTGCCCGTCTTACTCCCATCTTACCTCACTAACTTCTCCTCGGGGGCTTCCCTTGCTGGATCTTTTTCTTTACCAGGTGTTGGCATGTACAGGGACTCTCTGCCAGCTTCTCATCTCCATCCTCACCCTCTTTCAGGCTGTTCTCATTATGGACCCACAGCTTTAAATACCAACTAAAGGTACGTGACCCTCAAATGGACACTGCCAACCCTGACATCTCCTGAATTTTCATACTGCACTGGCCCCCACAAATTACGTAGTCAGTCCCATTCTCAGTGCAGGATGCTGAATTCATCAATGAGAGAAAGAATAATGGATCTGTGGTGTTGCATTTTCTATCTGTAACTTTCTCAGAGAGCATTTGCTAATTTCACATATCCTCCAGCATATTGATTCAGAGGGAGCTAAAGACCTTCGGAAGAAAATCACAATTGTTTCTCAGGGAAAAGTCCACTGTATTAAACCAGTAACTCGGAAAGAAGTTGCATAACTTTGTTGTTCTTCTAGCCTTTGAATTTTACCACAACTATAATTTTGCTTATCAGAAGATAGGATGCAGATAAACTGACCAGTGATGACTGAGTTGATTTTTTTTAATCATTTGCTTTTTGATCGTAATAAATGCTTTTAGCCTTTATTCCATAATTTATCTTTCCTCAAAATAATAATGAAGAACTCCTTCTATTCTAAAGTATAATAAAAATTTAGATTTCTCAAAGGTCTTCTAAAGCCTTAGTTTTATACCTCTGGACCATGGAATGGCATTAAAGCCACCAATAAACCATCACCTGCTTCCACCAAAATTCTTTACTAGTTTCCCACTCTTCTTTACCTTGTAAAATTTTAAATATTGAAAATTCCAATTTTGAATGGACTTTGCTTTGTGATGTGATTTTCTTCTATCCCTACACTTATTATAATGATTCAATGATATCTTTTTCTCTTTTGCCCCTTTTAATAGCTATACTATTATTGTCTCCTTCCTTCGTGTGGCCTTGAACTCTAGGTCAAGGAAAGAGACTGCATTTAGAAAGAGAGAAACCTAGTTTCTAACCTTGGCTGTGCTACTAATCAGCCATGTAAGCTTAATATATAGAATTATGAGTATTTCATTTTGATAAAGAAATTGAGATCCATGGGGTTAAACCATTTGCCCAGTTAGAAAATGCTAAAGGAACAAAACAAATTCAAGACATCATTATTTTCATTCTCATTCTGTAAACCAATTAATTGTGGCTTTTATTTCCATACTTTTTAAGTTATAAAATTTGCTGGATTCCTAATTGTGAGCGAGACCTAATTCTCCAGGTTTAACACATGAGGGAGTTTCCAAACTTCTCTTGTAGCAGACTGAAACAGAAACTAAAGGGATCCCGTGAAAAACTACTTTTTTTGCTCTTTTTCTTGCTTTCATTTCTAGTACCGACATGCCTGTATTACACATGCCTTACAGAACAGATAATATATGTCCTCCTTGTAAAGGTCAAGGATTTAATTTCTTTGGAGTCTTCCAGCACAATAGATAACATCTAAGGAGAGACCAGGAGGGGTCATCATGAAAGTTTTCCGAGATCACTGACTCATTAAGACCCCTGAATCCAGGGCTTCTAGAAAACAGCTAAACTCTTGTCTTTGTTCCTGGATTGCTGAGAAGCCGCTGCACTAGATCACCATCCTCAAAACCCCAGGCCCCAAGCAAAGAAGGAGACCAACTCCTCTTTACCTTCTGAGTTTCCCAGATGTTCTGTCTGGATCTATACTCTTTCCATATCTTTAATAAAACTCTGCTCTCACTTCCTCTCATCTCACATTTGACTTCTATCCTGCATGAAGTCAAAGACCCTCTTGACTTGTACTGTGGGGCCTCCCCTCCTCATACCCAGTCAGCCTGCATCAAGACCTAGCAACAAAAGTCTCCTTCCCTGAGATGGCCTCCATTTCCAACTCTGGAGATTAGCCCTTGAATTTAAGAGTGCCTGCATGCTTGCTGATGAAGAATTTCATTTTTTCTCTGAGTCATGCATGCGAATAAGCATCTCCAGACAGTGTATTTCGTTTGAACACTACTGAAGACTGAAATTGCTGATCATTTGGGCACATGGTCAAGCAAGTGTTAAAAAGTTTCTGTGAACAGACCTTCCACTTCTAGCATAAGCCACCTCTGCCTTAAGCATGTATGTTTCTGCAATAATGCAGCCTTCATTCTCTGATCCCACCTCCTCAGTATTCTGAAGGTAAACTGGACTATGGCTTTGAGTAGTAAGATGAGTAGTAAGATCACTAGTAAGTAATAAGGCAAAGCTGCCTCTGTACAAAGTCTTTCCAGCCTTCTCTCTTCCCTGATCCTCATTCATGCCCTTTTCCCTTCCAGAGCCAAGCACTTCCTGTCCTTTGGAGCCCACAGGGTTATGTGACTGTTGGCTGCCCTCTGACCCTCCTGCCCATTATATCAAATTGTCACTCTTTCTACACCCCCAACCAATGAAAACTCCAAATTACATTCCCTGGATCTCAGCTGGGTGGTAGGAGAAAAAGAATTTAATCGTATTGACCCACATCACTTATTCATTCATTCATTCATTCATTCAGCTTGCATTTCTTGAGATAGATATCCCATGACTGGTGTCATTCGACTTGCATGTCTTGCCTTAATATCAGATATTGAATGGTACAATGACATAGAAAGATGTGTGTGATATTTACAAACTAAGGAGATATATAGTTACCCAAGTCCCAGAAGCGTTGTCAACCTAAGTGATTTTCAGTTGGTAAAATTTTAAACTGTGCTGTTTGAAGGTAATGGGAAGCGGGAGGGGGGAACTGATGGCGGAGAAGAGAAATATACCTAAATCCCACCCTTTAGATTACTCTCCTTATAATTAGAAAAAATATAGAAGGGAGAGAATGGAAGGGAAAATGTTCCAAAATCAATTTCCTTCCCCTACAAAGAGTTTAGAGTTTCACCAAATCCCTTTAAACCACTATGTACTTTGCTATTATAACTGAGGGGACAGCCCTAGAATCAATGATATGGAGTTAAGTTGGCATTGATAGGTGGTTTAAAGGAAGTGAATTCTTTATATTGTAAGAACTGGATCATTCTTATCTTTGTTTCCCCTGCACTGTGTAAAATCAATCACTGAAGAATTTGTGCTCTACTAGAGGAACTCTTTAGACACAATCGGCTATAGAACAGTCCTTTCTGACCCCCACAGTGCGGTCCACAATAGCCCCAAGTGCAATGCTTTTGCCCCTTGCAAGGGGACGACTTTCATTACAAAAGGACACACAAAACTCTGCCTTATGGTCTGTTACTTTATGCCTTGCGCCAGCTACTGAAAGCCTGGAGCAGTGGCACCACCACCAACCAGAAAGCATACAAACCATGGCACCTGGGATCGTTGATTATGGCCCCAGAGTAAGTGTAGCACCTCCCAGGCTCCCTTTCCCTTTATTCAGCAACCCCCACATAGACCCAAGGTCAGTCCTGTAGAAGAAGGGGAGTTCTGGTCGTTTCTACAAGCAGATTTCCACTGCTGTGGAAGTTACTTGCAGCTCAGTTAAGACACGTTTCATCAGCAACCATATGTGATTACAACAGTAAACCCCTTTCATATTTTCTCAGTTTCATTATGTATTGGTTATCCATCATTATTTTTTTAAGGTTTATTTATTTTTGAGAAAGACAGAGCACGCGCACAAGCAGGGCAGAGACAGAGACACAGAATTCGAAGTAGGCTCCAGGCTCTGAGCTGTCAGCACATATCCTAATGCAGGGCTTGAACTCATGAGCCATGAGATCATGACCGGAGCTGAAGTCGGGCACTTAATCGACTGAGCCGCTCAGGTGCTTCACTATTTTTTTTTAATTTCAAGAATATATTGGTTTTAGTTCAGTTAAGAATATTGGTAATACCTCATTTTTTAGAGAAAAATCTATAGAGAAGGCAGAAGCTGTCATAAAAGAAGTGCATTAAGGACCAAAAAAAATGTGCTGTTTAAGACAAGTGTTATGTTTATGTTTAAAGGTTTGCATTAGCACTTGACACCGTCTATCAACTAAACAATTTGGACAAAGAGTCTAAGAAAGTGCAACTGCAATCATGCCCAAAATGGCTACTTTTGCATTTTTTGGCAGTACCATTTTAGATCACATTCCTATATATTTTCACTTACTCATGAGCTGCCAGATTCCACCCAAGTAGCAATTAACTATTCAATCAGCCAAAAAAAAAAAACCCAGAATTTCCATATCATATTAAGCAAGAAGAGATATTGACCTTTTTGTGTCTGTTTATTATGACCTTCCTGTATCTTTAAACAAAAACATGACTTAAAAAACATCTCTTTAGTCAAAGTGTAAGGCTCACACGTTAAGCCATTTTGATAAAGCTAGAGAGGAAATGGCTTCCTATAATACAATAGATATTCTCATTGCAGATTTTGAATCTGCGCTTTTGATCAGGCATTGCCTGATCATGCAATGCCTGTGTGACAGACTGTTGAATTCAAGAGGTGTAACTACTCAGTGGCTGGAGGGATTTCTGCTACTTCCACAGCCTTACAAGTAATAAAGATGCCCAAGTGATTGCAACAGAGCCCTCGAATCATCAGGGCCTGGTTTCTAGCTCCTTTTTCCTTGCAGCATCTGAATAAATGCAAACATTCTGAACTTCGGAACCAGAACGCCGAACTCACCATCTAAAATAACTGAAACTGGAACATAATTTTTCAAGCCATTTACCTATGAAATTCAGGGAAGTCCAAGCATCTACTTAGTACTAGTTTTCCTTCTAAGGTGTCCTATCTCTCTTCATAGCGTGCTTTTGTAAAATTGTATTAAAAATCTACAAACTACAATATTAAGATTTCACAATCAAAAGAGAGACTAGACTACATTTTTTAAAATGTTTATTTTTGAGAGAGAGAGTGAAAGACAGAGCACAAGCAGGGAAAGGACAGAGAGAGAGGGAGTCACAGAATCAGAAGCAGGTTCTAGGCTCTGAGCTGTCAGCACAGAGCCTACGTGGGGCTTAAATTCACGGTCATGAGATCATGACCTGAGCTGAAGTCAGATGCTTAATCAACTGAGCCACCCAGGCACCCCTATACTATGGTTTTAAGGTCTACTATGGCTGGGAATAAATAAAATCTTATAGATATTTTTAAAGACCCTCCCACTCACCCCCAAAACTCTGCAACCAGTATTAACTATTACAATCTAATGTAGCTCAAGAGGAAATTTTGCTTAAGATAGATTGTGCATCAACTACGGAAATAATAAGGTTATGTAAACTATGTTCATGTGCAAAGGACAACAGCCAATCAAAGCTTTTGAATATCTGTGAGCAAAGTACTGTCTTCAGTGTTATGAAGCAGTTCAATGCTAAGTACATTTCAAAACTGAATAGCCTCTCCAGGGGTTTTGAATCCCATATGAATGATAAAAGAACCAATTTATAAGATAAATTTAGAAAACAGAGAAGCTGGGTTGATTCTTGTTTCCTCTCATCAGGCCTGGATATCTTAGATAACAAATTAGGGTAATAATGCCTATTCCAGGGGATCATTGAGAGAATTTGTCAGCTGAGTGTCTATAAAATGTCTGGGGCAATATTTGGCACTTAATGGACATTTATTAAATGACAGTTGGGCTCATGGCTGGTGGTGGTGTTGCTGGTTTTGCTACCGCTCTTCTTGCTGCTGATGTTGTTAATAAAGAAATCACACTGAAGAGAGCAATCAGGAAACTGTTTTGTAGATGATCGGATTTAAGGGACAGATTATATTTGAATTCTAAATAAATGGGAATAAACATAGAAGTGTGCTAAAGCCCTTCTAGAAAAAAGAGTAGCAGGCTGGGAGAACCAAGGAGAGGCCGCCTAGGATTTTTTTCTAAGTCTGCCCTAGGAGAGACCACACTGTCATCTTGGGGAGATTCACCAGGGATTCAGGGTCAGGAGGGATCTCTCTTCACAATGACATGTTTCTTCTTGTTATCTCAGGAATTGAAAGGTCTAAGAGAAGAATGAGAAGACAAATCGTTTTCTAACTAACACAAGTCAGAAACTAACTCATCCAACATTCCTCTAAAGTAAAGCCCAAAACACTAGAGTGGGAAGGGGGTGGGAAAACAGACCGGACCTCTGTCTTTCCCAATCTCTCTCCCTTTACCTCTGTTTTTCTCTTTCCCTTTTTCACTCGGAAAATCTTTCTGTACTGCAATCCCCAGACTTCTGAGCTCAAAAATGACTAACCTTTATCCCAGCCCCTACAGTCGAGTTTTCCAGAAAGTGGAAAATCTGGAGGTGTGACTTACTATAATGTAGGGGGGAAAAGTAAAACTTTTCCATACACCCTCTTAGGTTCGTGAATTGGAGCCCTGCAAATTAAACTGACAAAAGGACAAATTAACAGATGAGAGGCAAAGAAATTGTATTTGATGTTAATTTTTACAGGACATGGAGTTCTTCCTAGATAAGAAGGAAGACCCAAAGAAGCAGATAGGCCTGAGAGCTTATATACCATTTTTAATAAAGAGCAATAAACTATGGAGATGTGACAAGACAAAGGAAAAGGGATTTGAGGTTTCTAATGGCTACAAACAGAAAGATAAATATATGTAGAAAATTAATGGAAGATAAGGCCTATCTTGGCAAAGTTTTTTATGCAAGTCCATCTCCATACCAACTTTTCCTCTTCTTCATGGCCATAAAACTTTCTTTGGAGAGGAGATTTATGGCAGTCCTCATTTCTCGGGAGTTTCTGCTTTCAGTCAGATGAGGAAAGTGCTGGAAAGGCTTCTTTCTGCATCTGCTGAATCTCAAACGACTCTAGCTCAAAATAACTCTTATGCCAAAGTAGCATATTTCAGGGGGCATGTTATAATACTCTTCAATTACAATGACAATTGTTAAAAAGAAACAGACCCCAAATGGAGTCGCTTATGTTAAGCCCCATCAAGACTTAATACCTAATCTAAGGCAGTTTCAGGCTCTCCCAGAGGTGGAATTTTAAGCCTGGAATTTCCTGATTGGCACTGGTGAGGTCTGCCAGAGAAGACCACTTGCCCTTCTCCAGGAGGGAAGGTGACCTTGCCAGAAACAATCTTTTCTTTTCTTCTGTTAATAACTTCCTGGTCCTGCCCGGTTCTGCCTACAAAAGCCTTCCTTTTTTTTTTTTTTTTTAATAGTTTATTACCAAGTTGGTTTCCATATAACACCCACTGCTTTTCCCCACAAGGGCCCCTTTCCATGACCATTAACCCCCTTCCCCTTCTCCCCTCCCTCTTCAGCCCTCAGTTTGTTCTCAGCATTCAAAAGTCTCTCATGATTTGCCTCACTCCCTCTCCCCAACTCTTTCCCCACCCTTTCTCCTTCTTATGGTCCCATTAGGTTTCTCCTGTTAGACCTATGAGTGAAAACATACGGTATCTTTCCTTCTCTACCTGACTTACAGCATGACTCCCTCTAGGTCCATCCATTTTGCTACAAATGGCCAGATTTCATTCTTTCTCATTGCCATGTAATACTCCATTGTGTGTGTGCGTGTGTGTATATATATATATATATATATGTATATATATATATATATATATATATACCACATCTTTTTGATCCACTGATCAGGTGATGGACATTTAGGCTTTTTCCATGATTTGGCTATTGTAGAAAGTGCCGCTATGAATATTGGGGTACCTGTGCTCCTATGCATCAGCACTTCTGTATCCCTTGAGTAGATCCCCAAAGCCTTCCATTTTATATGTAGTTTCTCAGAGCTCCTTTCTACATGCTAGGTGGGATACTGGCTAATTCATTAATCAATTAATAAAGCCAGTGAGATAAGAGATCCTTGAATTGACTCAGTTGAGTTTTTTTGAACACCTGGAAACAAGAGAATATTACAACTTTCAAATGTAACTGCTTGGCCCAGGCGTACCCTGTTCCTACTCTGTATTTCATACGAAAAGGATAGTAAGATTGTCACAAAGGCAATATTTTTCTGTTAAGTGGTTATTTTAAGGTCTCTGCAGGTACAGCTTTAGAAGAAGCCTCTCCAATGCCCCTCACTACTAAACCCTGAACAAGAGAATATGCGTAACATCATCTGGACTGACTCTGCCAAGGTTTCCAAGTCTTCTGCCATATTTTAAAGAACAGAAGTGAAAACTATTTATTTTATTTTTCAAAATAATGATCACATGTCTATTTTATTCCATGATCTTAATTTTAAAAACATTTTTTTAATATTTACTTTTGAGAGAGACAGAGAGCGAGTGGTGAGAGAGGTAGCAGAGAGACACAGAATCCGAAGACTCCAAGATCTGAGCTGTCAGCACACAGCATGATGCAGGGCTTGAACTCACTGACTGAAAGATCATAACCTGAGCCAAAGTCAGATGCTCAACTGACTGAGTCACCCACCCATGGAAGTACCCCTCCATGATTTTTAATAGACCCATAGTCCTAAATGTATTTCCTTAACAATTTTCCTGATGCAGAAGGAAATCAGAGTAGACATCAAACAACCTTTGGAAATTATTGCCCATGTCTAATTTCTTCTAGAAAAAGCAGAAACGAAGCTTTTCTTAGGCTACAAGAGACCACATATAAATTTTCAGTAATTTTTGGTTCAAGTGAGAGTGCCTATTTTCAAAACAAAATGACTTTTGCAATTTAAAATGCTTATTACAAGTTTCATGTCAGGGTTACTCATGTCAATGGTAGTATGTGAGTCTTTATGCATTCCAATATTGCCAACATTTCTCTAGTATTCCATTACTTTAACACACTGGGTTAAGCTCAAACTCTGTTACTATGACAACAGAGATAATTGTGGCTGCTTACACCAGTATGCTCCTCTGTAAATCACACTTTTATGGGTAATTTTTCTAACAAAGCATTGTTTAAATTGCTTCAAAGTTCTAGCAATTATGTTTTATATTATAAACACAAGAGTAGAGAAAAAAGCAAATTTAGTAACTCTAGACCAGGATTATAATAGTGCAACTGTAGACAGATGCAGTTTTAATGGCTAGGACTCCTCACACTTCACACACACTGTTGTTGGTTCCGGGCAGAGCAGTGCAGGCAGCTCCTTTCAATCTGTTTTATAGAAGAACAAAATGTCCACACTGCTCTTCGCTTCCACTGGAACTTCTTTTCATACTGTGATTTTTCAACATGTTGCTGGGAACATGGCCTCTTCCATACAACTGAAATGGAACTAACTTCTTTTCTACTATTAACTTAATTTCATCCCTTAAAACTGTATAGCACCAGGGGTGCCTGGGTGGCTCAGTGGGTTAGGTGTTCAACTCTTGATTTCAGCTTAGGTCATGATCTCACAGTCATGGGATAGAGCCCCATGTTGGGCTCTGTGCTGTGTGCATGGGGCCTGCCTGGGATTTAATCTCTCCCTCTCTCTCTGCTGCTCCCCCACTCATGCTCGCTCTCGCACTCTCTTTCAAAATAAATAAATAAATATTTTAAACTGTATAGTATTTAAATTGTCAAATATGGTTGCAACTAATTTTATATATGTATGTAACTAGGTAATCTTTCAAGAGATGGCAGTCAGACAGGGCTTCTGTCACCTCCCAGCTCAAATGGAGTATCTGCTTCTAAAATCATTCCTATCACTGCTGACAGACCTCATGGCTGTTGGCCAGAAGCCTCTCTCAGTTCCTCTCCAGTAGACTTCACAGGACAGCTCACAACATGGAAGGTGGCTTTCTCCACAGCAAGTGATCTGGAGGACAGACAGTATTCAAGGGGAAGGAAATTAAGATCTGCTTCTCAAAAGCAGCAGTATTAAAAAATCTGTGGACATATTTTATAAACACCACATCAGAGCTGTGTAAAGTATTAACTAGAACTACTCTTCTGATGCTTTTTCCAAATCTACTGCAGCTAGATAATACTTTAAGACATTCATTTGTTTCTGTTCTCTTGTATCTTCCCTGCTCTCTTTCCACTGTTCAGTGGGTAGTTGACCAACTTGTCATTGCCCCTAGAGACTCTATGTGGCACTGGGGAAAGCAGAACTGGCCTACACATCTAACCCTTTAAATGACAAAGTATCTAAAAACACTAAAAAGAAGGAGCATTATCTGTGGGAACAAACCAAATATTACAGGGCGAATACAGGAGACAGGAAAGGGAAGACTCTGGGCAGGTCACCAAGCTGCCCCAAGCTTTCTGACCCACCTCAGAGGCATGGCGTGTTAGGGAGATGTCTGGCTATGGTTTACCTGGAAGATGGGGCCCAGCTTCCCTCACAGCTCTGGTGTGAGAGGGAGCCGAGAGAGCCTCCAGACCCGAAAGAGCCAAGCAGACAAGAGCAGTGGTACACTTTCTCCAGTGACAGCCACTTCTCTGTTCCTAACACAACTATACAACCTGGGGGGCCTCCCAGGGAAATGGCAGCCTAGAGTCAGAAATTCAGTTATAGAAAATGAAAACATGATACTTTCCTTCATACTCGAGTTGTGACTGAGACCCAACAGCTACATTCCTACAGTACTAAGCCCTGGCCAATCTGGTGCCAGGGACTTCGTGTGAATGATCTCAGCGGATCTTCACTCCAGCACTCACAGATGAAGCAACAGACTTAACCAGATTCCACGACTTACCCAAACTCATGCAACTGGTAGGAGGCAGGACCAGGATTTAAACCTGACTGCAACTCCAGGGACTGGGCCTTACCATAAAACCAGACAGAGAACAGTAAAGATCTGAAGATGAGACATAAAACTCCTAAAAGACTAGATAGATAGTAACCTCTTGGATATCTGCCTTAGCAACCTATTTATGGATATGTCTCCTCAAGTAAGGGAAACAAAAACAAAATTAAACTATTGGGACTACACTAAAATCAAAAGCTTTGCACCAGTGAAGGATTCCATCAACAAAATGGATGAGAGAAGATATTTGCAAATGATATATCCATTAAGGGGTTAATATCCAAGACGTCCAGTAAAAGTGATCTTGCAGATACATAAAGGAAGCCAAGATGGTGCTTCTCAGCTAACAGTGATATTCTGGGTTAGAGCACTGGGCGCATTTGTAACCATGTGTCCATGTCTATCTCCCCATCAAACTCTCAAGAACAGAGCCCGGGACCTTTGGCGCCCAGCACAGAAGGCAGTTGCTCAGAGTGGTTGGGCTACCATTAATTTCCATTGTTATCTCTTTCTAATTCTTCAACCATACCATTCTGCTTCTGAAGAGGAGGAAAAAAGGGGCGCCTGTGTGGTTCAGTCAGTTGAGCATCCGACTTCGGCTCAGGTCATGATCTCACAGTTCGTAGGTTCGAGCCCTGCGTCGGGTTCTGTGCTGACTGCTAGCTCAGAACCTGGAGCCTGCTTCGGAGTCTGTGTCTCCCTCTCCCTCAGCTCCTCCCCTGTTCACACTCTGTCTCTAAAAAATAAATAAATAAATGTAAAAAAAATTTTTTAAATAGGAGGAAAAAAGGGGCTAATAATAATGATTGTTTAGGTATAGACATTTGTTTTGAGTGATTTCTCATCCATATGAACACAAACAATGAAAATATATCAGTTTCTAGCATTGTGCCAACCAGAAACAGCTATTATCTTTTTAAGTCTGATATTCGATTCACTAGAATACCTCTCTTCATTGATCCTAAGTTGGAGCTTGCCGCACAGTAAAACAGAGATTGAAGAGAATGTTACAAATGTCAAAGGAGATATGCATATGATAAATAAACAGCTAGAGGTCTAGTTAATAATGTGATGAACAAAATGACTTTTATTATGTCAAGTTACTACTATACATGTTTTGGTAAAATAGCAGTTAACCACGTTTCACCTTTATTTAGAGATTTTTATTTTTAATGCCTTATTTTACTTTAAAGAGGAAAATTCTGAATCTCTATCTCACACACATCCTTACCTACATATCCACAAACACACACACACAAGGACGGGAAAGATTTTTTTCCATTGCATTTGCTTCTGCTTCCAAAAGTAAATGTTTTGAAACATAAAATAATTTAAGATTCAGAAAAGACAAAAAAGACGAAAATTCATATGATCACCCAAAGACAGACGCTTCTACCTTTCTCCCATACTAGTTGAAATGATACAGTATATTCAATTTTGTATCCTGATTAACATCCTAGCATATGTTTTTTTCCCTTCATTAAGAACTCTTCAGATATATATGTTAGTATCAGAAAAATTAATGAGGCTTGAAATAAAACAATTTTTGACTTATACTCATTTAGCCAGAAAACATAGTGAACTTGAATTTTTTTTTTAGAGAAAGAGCAAGAGAGAGCATGCATGCATGCTTGAGTAGGGGAGAGGTACAGAAGGAGAAGGAGAGGGAAAGAGAGAATCTCAAGCAGGCTCCACACTCAGTGCAGAGCCTAATGTGGGGCTCCATCTCACAACGCGAGGTCATTTCATGACCTGAGCCAAAACCTAGAGTCAGACACTTAGCCAACTGAGCTACTGAGGAGGCCTGTGTACTTGAAAATTCTGATTCCCAGAGCATGAAGGAACATTTTTATAGGGCGTCAACTGCATGCAGTTCTGTTTAACTCAGCAACTGTTTTTTAAAAGCCTAAAATATGAGAAATAATAAACAAAGTGTTTATAAGATGTTGCCCCTGACCTCAAGAAATTGAAAATGCCATTGAAAAGACAAAATTTTAACACACCAAAATGTTAAGTAATAATGTAAAGCAGTATGGAATAAGGAATCCAACAGGGCCATAAGAGTTCAAGGATAAAAAGACTAAATGAGGGAGCACCTGGGTGACTCAGTTAGTTAAGCATCTGGCTTCAGCTCAGGTCATGATCTTGCAGTTCGTGGGTTTGAGCCCCACGTCAGGCTCTGTGCTGATAGCTAGCTCAGAGCCTGGAGCCTGTCTTTGGATTCTGTGTCTCCCTCTCTCTCTGACCCTCCCCGGCTCACACTGTCTCTCTCTCTCTTTCTCTCTCAAAAGTAAACATGTTTTAAATGTTTAAAAACATTAAAAATATTTAAAGACTAAATGAGGTCTGAGCACAGGGCAAATGTGTGTGGCTCTCAGCCTGAAATCATGTAATCACAGGCATGATCACAAACAGCTCCTGGGGCTACACATCCATGGAGGAGCTTTCCGCCAACCTTCTCTTACCCAGTTCCTCGAAGAAGCATTCAGGTGGTGAGGGAACAAGAGTCAGCCTAGCCCTTCGGTACATGATGCAGGGATGGTGGCAGATTATCCCCTACTTCCATCTTGCCCTCATCCCTTGTATTAATTGGCACACACAAATTATACATGCAAAATTGAATGGTACACAAACAGTAACACCATGCATTCATAAGTGAAAATATACAAAAAGATGTGCAACTGTTACTCAGTTACACATCAAACACAGTGACTACCCCCAAGGTTAATGCAGGTCAGTTTT
The DNA here is from genome assembly GCA_004023845.1 of Helogale parvula. Lineage (NCBI taxonomy): Eukaryota > Metazoa > Chordata > Mammalia > Carnivora > Herpestidae > Helogale > Helogale parvula. Next base: position 99,675 of record PJEM01006935.1, read on the forward strand.
TCTTAATTACTAACTTAAACAAGAGCTGTGTTCTGAGTGCAGAATGGGTTTAGCTCTTTCTTAAAAATATGGAAAAGGTACTTTTAATGTCTTTAAAATAGCTGGGAAAAAAACTGTTTTAGAAAATTCTTCTCGAAACCAAAAATCAATGTAGACACTTTCAACTAAAAGATGAAATTTTTTTAGGACAAGAACATAAAAATGGCTGACCAGACACTGCATTTGAGTGTTAACTGTTACAGTTATTGTCATATTTTCTACAATTAAACTGAAACCACATCTCACCCATAGCAATGTGAGTATCAACAGAAGCAGAAACACTGTATCTTAATGTATTATCTTTCTGTTTTCAGCTTTCTAAGTTCCCTGAAATACTGGAGTCAAATATTGGGTCTGGGACACAAAAAGAATTATCAGCAGAGTTTATAATCCCTGGAAATATGCATAAGATTTTCCTTGCTTCACATCCTCTACAAACTGCAATTTCTATAATGTTAAAGTATGTTTACTGCGACCTTTCGCATCAAGTCATGGCCTCGGTAACTGAAAAATTATGCCATTCCGTAATGTCTACAAATGCAACGTGAACATATTAATTATGAATCTTGTTTCAAATCATTGAGTAATTATTACAAATTTCCTTTACACAAGATTATCATCCAAGAGACACAGCACAGGAATAATAAGAGCTCAATGACTCAGTAGCCATATAGCCAACTTTAAATTGCATTTCATCCGTGGCATTTACCTATTTTTAATGTTGGGAAAGTTCAGCCATTTTGTATTAGAAGGATTACCAGAACAGACGTTTGAATGGACAGAGGAGAAGATTCAATATTTTATTGAGCCACAGTTCTGAAATGAGCAGCACCCCCAGGCACAAGCCACTAGAGGAGGCTGCCAGGTTCCTCAAAAATAAAAAATAGAACTACCTTCTGACCCAGCAACTGCACTGCTAGGTATTTATCCAAGGGATAGAGGTGTGCTGTTTTGAAGGGGCACATGCACCCCAATGTGTACAGCAGCACCTTCAACAATAGCCAAAGTATGGAAAGAGCCCAAATGTCCATTGACTGATGAATGGATAAAGAAGATGTGGTGTGTACACACACACACATACACACACACAATGGAGTATATGGGTATTACTTGACAATCAAAAAGAATGAAATCTTTCCATTTGCAACTACGTGGATGGAACTAGAGGGAATTACGCTAAGCGAAATTAGACAGTCAGAGAAAGACAAATATCATATGACTTCGCTCATATGAAGACTTTAAGATACAAAACAGATAAACATAGGGAATGGAAGCAAAAATAACATAAAAACAGGGAAGAACACAAAACATAAGCGACTCTTAAGTGTGGAGAACAAACAGAGGATTGCTGGAGGATTTGTGGGAGGGGGTATGGACTAAATGTGTAAGAGGCTTTCAGGAATCTATTCCTGAAATCACTGTTGCATTATAGGCTAGCTTACTTGGATGTAAATTTAAAAAATAAAAATAAATAAATCAATAAAAAGGAGGCTGCCGCACCTGTAGCCCATGGGGAGGCAGCCAGAGTGGTGGGCTGCCTCCACCCTTCCTTCTACATCCCTCCAGAAGCTGCAACTCCTAGATTCAAGAGGGTATAAAGCAGTGGGAGGTGAATTAGCCCAGGGAGGGGTAGTTCCCACAAGTGCTGTTGTTCAGACAGAAACAGGGAGTTTGGTATTAATGTATCTCACATTTTCTTGTATTTTATTTGCTCAGAGTATCAAGTTAAAAGGAAGTAGGGTCAGGGGGGGAAATAGTCCCATCTCTGTATCACAGAGCCGCCCGAACACAACATGAATATGCTAAACCCTGGAGACACGTTTGGCAGAGGCACACATGGACCTGGCCCTCAGCTGTGGATCCAAGGGGCTAGTTCCACCTGCATCCATATGACCATGAATCACACCCAGGGCATCCACAGCCTGGCTGCAGACAGACAGACACTGAACCTAGGGTTCTTCTGTCTCAACTATGAATTTAAGAGCCTGAATGGAGCTTTCATTCTCAAGATTCAAAGTAAGATTAAACTTTTTAAAAAATATATAATTTATTGTCAAGTTAGCCAACATACAGTGTATACAGTGCGCTCGTGGTTTTGGGGGTAGATTCCTGTGATTCATTGCTTACGTACAATGCCCAGTGCTCATCCCAACAAGCGCCCTCCTCAATGCCCATCAGCCATTTCCCCTCTTCCCCCATCAACCCTCAGTTTGTTCTCCACATTCAAGAGCCATTGATGGTTTTCCTCTCTCTCTGTTTGAAACTATTTTTTCCCCTTCCCTTCCACCATGGTCCTCTGTTAAGTTTCTCAAGTTCCACATATGAGTGAAAACATGTATCTGTCTTTCTCTGACTGACTTATTTCACTTACTAGTGAAATACTTTCCAGTTCCATCCATGTTGTTGCAAATGGCAGGATTTCATTCTTTCTCATTGCCAAGTAATAGTCCATTGTATATATAAACCACATCTTCTTTATCCATCAGTTGAGGGACATTTGGGCTCTTTCCATAATTTGGCTATTGTTGAAAGTGCTGCTCTAAACATTGAGGTACATGTGCCCTTGTGAATCAGCATTCCTGTATCCTTTGGATAAATTCCTACTAATGCTACTTCTGGGTCATAGGGTAATTCAGGAAACCATGAAAATCCTACAGTGAAAACAGGCAACAACCTCTTTGACCTCAACTGCAGCAATTTCTTGCTCAATGCATCTCCAAAGACAAGGGAAATAAACTCAGAAATGAACTACCGGGACATCATCAAGAGGTCCTTGCACTGCAAAGGAAACAATCAAGAAAACTAAAAGGCAACCAATGGAATGGGAGAAGATATCTGCAAATGATATCAGATAAAGGGTTTGAATCCAAAATCTATAAAGAACTTACCAAACTAAACACCCGAAAAACAAATAATCTAGTGAAGAAAGGGGCAGAAGACATGAATAGACACTTTTCCCAAGAAGACATCCAGATTGCCAACAGACACATAAAAAGATGCTCAACATCACTCATCATCAGGGAAATACAAATCAAAAGCACACTGAGATACCATCTCACATCGGTCAGTGTGGCTAAAATGAACAACTCAGAGACAACAGATACTGGCGAGGATGTAGAGAAACAGGAACCCTCTTGCACTGTTGGTGGGAATGTAAACTGGTGCAGCCGTTCTGGAAAACAGTGTAGAGGGTCTTCACAAAAGTAAAAATAGAACTGCCCTATCACCCAACAATAGTGCTACTAGAAATTTATCCAAAAAAAATTAAACTTTTATAAATATATAATGCACAAACCAAACATCTTCCAAATTGTTTTGGCATCCTTAGTAGATAGCAAACACATACCGCCTCAGTGAGAAAGGAGCCAACCGTCATAGAAAACCAGTTGAGAATAAAAGAAAATAAGAAGTAAATGCAAAAGAAGTTGGCTAAGATAGTAAAGATCTACAAGGAAACAAAATTAAAATAGAATGCTTTGGGCTGAATGTTTGTGTCCATCCGAAATTCCTATGTTGAAATCCTAACCTCTAAAGGTGATGTATGAGGAGGTAGGGACTTCGGGAGGTGCTTAGGTCATAAAGGTGAAACCCTTACAAATAGGATTGGTGCCCTGGTATGAGATCTAACAGAGCTCCCTTGCTCCCTCTGCTTTGTGAGGACACAATAAGAAGTGTATATGCCACGGAGTACTAC